>JAWPHD010010802.1:0-89904 GCA_037043455.1 Cyrtodaria siliqua | reverse complement strand
CCCATTTTCATAGTGATGTCGAGAGCTGTCATTTCTGCATTACTCCCATTTTCATCGAGATGTCGAGCGCTGTCATTTCTGTATTACTCCCATTTTCATAGAGATGTCGAGCGCAGTCATTTCTGCATTACTCTCATTTTCATGGAGATTTCGAGCGCTGACATTTCTGCATTACTGCCATTTTCATGGAGATGTCGAGGCTGTCATTTCTGCATTACTCTCATTTTCACGGAGATGTCGAGCGCTGTCATTTCTGCATTAATCTCATTTTCATGGAGAAGTCGAGCACCGTCATTCCTGCATTACTCCCATTTTCATGGAGATGTCGAGCGCCATCATTTCTGCATTACTCTCATTTTCAACTAAACAACTAATGTAGGATTATCTTAAAATTATTATCGAAACAATTATTTAATGAGCATCAATCCCCTGTGTTAATATATAATGCAAGACGCTTCTAATATATACAATGCATATTTATTGAAATATAAGTTAGTTTTTTGTTTTTTTAGTTTTCACTACCAATTTTCATTCTAAAAGTTCATGGCCACTTGGGATAATAAAAACTAAAAACAGAAATGTTTAATCTTTTCTAAAACAGGTTGGCCTTACACAAGGCAAAATATGCTTGTTAAAATTGTTTATCGCCTTTTTACAGAGTATATTATGAATTAGCGGTGTTTACGTTCAAATATCGTATTACTGATATATATCATCTAACTAAATAACTTAAGCAGAATTAACTTTAAATTAGTATCGAAACTATTTAGAGGATATTTGTTGCTTGTTTTTTTCAGTGGCAGATATAACTTTATTTCATCGAATAAACTCCAAAAACAATATTCACATGGGTGGCGTAGCCACGAGTGAGAATGCTAATTTTGGAGCTCACGAGATGACATGATTTATTATTATTATTATTATTTTATCCTTCCAGCTGATGTATTGTGTGTGTCGATTTCATATATGTGTATGTCATATGTTTTATTCCTCACTGGTATACCCAATTTTACAATTCATTAGTGAATATACAACATAACATAGTCAAACAAGAGGTCAATGACCTTGAAGCTCTACTGATTGATTTTGATTTCAGGAAGTAGTCGCTACATATTTGTTTTTTGAAACATTATTTTTAGCCGTGGCGGCGATCTTGAATTTCCGGCCGACCTGAAATTTTGCTAGGATCAATAAGACATCAAGAGCAACATTCCTGTGAAGTTTCCTGAAAATCCGTCAAGTAGTTTCATAGGAGTTGTCGCTACAAGTTTTCATGATATAACTCTATGTAAACAAAGATGGCCGCTGACAGCCATGTTTAACGTCGAATCAAAATAATGTTTGACTCTGATAACCGTCATGTCATGCTGATCATTTTACAAAAAGTCCCATATCAATATCACTTATAGTTTCAAGACAACTACCGCTACAAACTTCTTTTTTAAAAATCTATTTTTAGCTGTGGCGGCCATCTTGAATTTCTGGCCGATCTGAAATTTTGCTAGGATCAATAAGACATTTAGAGCAACATTCCTGTAAAGTTTCATAAAAATCTGCCAAGTAGTTTCAAAGGAGTAGTCGCTACAAGTTTTTACTATATAACTCTATGTAAACAAAGATGGCCGCTGGCAGCCATGTTTAAGTTTGAATCAAAACAATATTTGACAAGGACCAACATCATGTCATGCTGATCTTTTTAGAAAAAGTCCCATATCAATATCACTTATAGTTTTCAAGAAGTAGTCGCTACAAACTGGTATTTTGAAAATTTATTTTTAGCCGTGGCGGCCATCTTGAATTTCCGGCCAACCTGAAATTTTGCTAGGATCAATTAGACATCAAGAGCAACATTCCTGTGAAGTGTCATGAAAATCCGTCAAGTAGTTTCAGAGGAGTAGTCGCTACAAGTTTTAATTATATAACTCTATGTAAACAAAGATGGCCGCTGGCAGCCATGTTTAACGTCGAATCAAAACGATTTTCGACAAGGACCAACATCATGTCATGCTGATCATTTTAGAAAAGTCCCATATCAATATCACTTATAGTTTTCATGAAGTAATCGCTACAAACTTGTTTTTTAAAAACCTATTTTTAGATCTGGCGGCCATCTTGGAATTTAAATCAACATGAATTTTTGCCAGGATCAACTAGACTTCATGGGCAACATTTCTGTAAAGTTTCATGAAAATCCATTCAGTAGTTTCAGAGGAGTAGTCGCTACAAAAAACAGTTTACGGACAGACGGACGGACAGACGGACGGACGACGGACGCCGCACCACGGCATAAGCTCTGCTGATCTCTGATCAGTAGAGCTAAAAATCAATGTTAATGCAAACATCTATGAAATATATAGTGATCACGTTAAACATACCAAGTCAAGAAATTTTATTTCATAATTTAGGCCAACAGCCCATCATAAGAAACAAGTTGAACAGCATAATAACATTATTACACATTATATGGATGAAGATATATGAATACAACATGTTTATAATAATTTCAGATTACAAATATAGAATGTATAAACAAATTAAGTAGAAACTTTATGTTTTCTCTCTATCTACTTTTTCATGTAAACTATATATTTATCTAATTCAAGAATCAGTTTACGTTTTTCGTTTGATCTATATATACATTTTGCAAAGGAGAAGATATCTTTAGTATTTGTACATGACATAAGCTGATAAAACGTATTCAAAAATCTGTCAACCAGCCAATGTGCTCTGAAAAAATAGACTTCGATATTCCTCATATTCTCTACACTCCATTATAAAGTGAAACTCATCTTCAATTACTGACATTTTTCTAGCATAACAATACATGTGTAAAAATGAATGCAGGCCTGCCAAAACTTTTTAACACAAAATCCTGAAAATTTAAGATTTAAAGCGCGCGAAAAACATTTTTAAATGGAAATTTGGAGCGCGTGACTTGATTTTCGCAATTCATTTTTAAAGCACAAATTTGAAGTATTTATGCAATTTATACAAATTGATGCATTGTTTAATATCTATTGAAAATAATTGATTAGCATACTGCAACGTGCACAAAATAGTTTGTTTTAGGGAGGACAGCGTAATTCGATTAGAAAGACGTGATTGCGTCTCTACCAAAACTGTTTTTTCATGAAAGTACATTTACTTTTCTACACAGATGCGTGCTAAATGCAAATACAAAGTCTTCATAGCTCGTAAACAAGTTATAATCATCGTACACAGCACTAGCTGTTATAGTGATACCACACACAAGGAGTTGCTAGTTCCTCACACTTGCTATTTCAGTTAGCTTGACCAATTAAAGAAGCCACTGATACAGTGCTGCTATTGCACATGTCGTTATGCTACTGAAGGAACTAAATATGTCCTTAGATGTTAATTGCATATTCAATCAGTGCATTACACGGATGACCTCTTGTAAATATCCCTCTGACTAGGGAAAGTAACATATCCAATTCGAGAAATAGCTGTTAAATCATGAACATTTTGTTTTGATGGAAAATCCGGAGATTGTACTCTTAAATCCGAAGATCAAGAGAGCTACTGAAAAATCCGGAGAATCAGGATTTTATCCGGAGATTTGGCAGGCCTGCGAATGTGTAAAAAATAGTGGAGTGTAACCTTATGAAGTCTGTATAGTTAGTGGAATGAAACCAAATGTGGTTTTCATAATGTATTTTCACAAAATGCCAAAAAGGAAAAGCAAATATGCAACCATTATTTGTTAAATAACGCAACAAGATGCGACAAGATGGGACGCGACACAACAGAAATTAGTGGAGTGTAACCTATTGAGGTCTTAAAATTAGTAGTGTGTAACTTTATGAGGTTTTCATTATGTATTTTCATGTCATAAAATAAGGAAAGGAACATTATAATCATATGTTCTTTATGCAACCATTATCTGTGAAATAGCAGGACAAATAATTAAAACTTAACACAAAATACCGAAAAGAAAAAGGAAATATGCAACCATGCAACCATTATTTGTGAAATAATGCAACGGGTCGCGCAAGAAGGGAAGCGACATAATGTAAATTAGTGCAGTGTAACCTTATGAGGTCTTACAAATTAGTAGTGTGTAACTTTATGAGGTTTTCATTTTGTATTTTACATCATAAAACATGGAAAAGAACATATGCAACCATTATCTGTTAAATAACAGGACAAATATTTAAAAACTTGGTGGAATCTTATGTAAAAAATAGTGGAGTGTAACCTTATGAAGTCTGTATAATTAGTGGAATGTAACCGTATATATTTCATATGTATATTCACATAAAAAGCAAATACGCAACCATGTAAGTATTATCTGTTAAATAATAAAACGCGACGCGACGTGACGCGACAGGAATGTACAGAGTGATTCCTATTCGTATAGCCCCCATTTCTTCAAAGCGAGGGTATAATGAACGATGAATGCATTTTTTAAAACGGTAAACGCTGAAAACGAATGAAACGTTTGACCCCCACTGAGGGTTTAATTTAAACAACGTGTTATACTAGAGGTTGACGATCATGTATACATTTGGAAATCCATGTCAAGATATAGTTTTGAGTTGATCATATTTATAATAATTCCGATGGCTCTTTAACCAGAAAAAAAGCCTAGCTTTTGTGAGGAAGCTATCCAGCTGGCTTGCGGAACGTCGGTGGTTCTACCCGGGTGCCCGCTCGTGCACGAAAATTACCCGGAGGGGCACCTGGGGTCTTTCTCCACCAATGGAAGCTGGAAAGTCGCCATATGACCTTAGCTGTTGGTGCGACTATAAAATCCAATTCCAATTCAATCACTCCTTGTCAAAAATGAGGCCATACATGGTAAAGATGTTTCATATACGCACTATACGGCAAACTAATGCAGACGTTACATAACCCGTACACCGTGTGTAAACCAATCGTCTTATCAGGGTTACATGTAAATAACCGGTATTGCGCACATACAATGTTTATAAACGTATAAATGATAATGGTGAACTATCTTTGATATTATTTTGTTTACCATTATCAATTAAATATGTTCACACGCTTAACACTTCTCACCACACACATGCCATTTCACTGGCATCTCACCCGTATACATGCGCTTGTGTTCAATGAGAGCTGATAATCGCGCAAATCCCTTTTCACAGACTTGACACTTAAATGTTTTTTTCCGCTGTATGTATCCGCTTGTGTCTCCTGAGATAAGATGATTCTGTGATATCTTCTCACATATTCTCGCATAAATGATTCAGCGAACATTTTATCACATTCCTGACGCGTATATGGCTTCTCATCTGTAAGTATTTGCATGTGTCTACTCAAATGTGTTGAATTTGTGAAACTCTTATCACACACCTGACACTTACACTATCAACACACACATGACACTTAAATGGCTTATCAGCAGTATGTATCGGAATGTCATTTTGGAGATTTGATGATTCTGCGAATCTCATATCACATACATGACACTTGAATAGCTTCTCACCTGTATGTATCCGCTTACAAAATTATGTGATTTAAGCAAGTGAATGACGATTCTGAGAACCCGTCTTCAGACACATGACATGTTAATGAGTATTCGTATTCGCCCGTATGTTTATCCTGAGACCTGATGATCGTGTGAATCTCTTATAAATCAAAAACCTATCACTTCAATAGCTTCTCATCCGGATGTGCCCGCATGCATTTGTTGAAAGTTGATGAATCTCTTATCACAAACCTAACACTTACATAGATTCTCATCCGGATGTACCTACATGCGTTTGCTGAGAGTTGATGAATCTCTTATCTCTTATCACAAACCTAACACCTACATAGATTCTCATCCGGATATACCCGCATGCGTTTGCTGAGAGTTGATGAATCTCTTATCTCTTATCACAAACCTAACACTTACATAGATTCTCATCCGGATGTACCTGCATGCGTTTGCTGAGAGTTGATGAATTTCTTATCTCTTATCACAAACCTAACACATACATAGCTTCTCACCCGGATGTACCCGGATGTATCCGCATGCATTTGCTGAGAGTTGAATCTCTTATCACAAACCTAACACATACATAAGCTTCTCATTCGAATGTACCAGCATGCGTTTTCTGAGCGCTGATGGTTGTGTGAATCTCTTATCACATGCAGGAAACGTGAATGGCTTCTCACCCGTAAGTATTTGCATATGATTGTTGAGAGATAATGATCTTTGTGAATCTCATAGCAATACAGGACACGTGAATGGCTTCTCACCCGTTTGTTTTCGAAATATGTAATTTAAGCTATCTAATATTTGATGATCATGAGAATCGCTTATCACAAACCTAACACTTAAATGACTTCTCATTAGTATGTACCCGAATGTGTTTGCTGAGAGTTGATGGTTGTAAGAATCTCTAATCACAAATTTTACGTTTAAATTGCTTATCACCCGTATGTATCTGCATGTGCTCACTGAGATATACATGGCACTTGAATGGCTTCTCACCCGTATTTATTCGCATGCGACTTTTTAGAGCTGATGACCTTACAAATCTCATTTCACATACGAAACACTTGAATGGCCTGTCACCCGTATGTATTCTCTTGTCATTGTTGAGAGTTGATGATCTTGCGAATCTCATATCACATACATGACACTTAAATGGCTTCTCACCCGTATGTATCCGAATGTGTATGTTGAGATGTTGAGATTTGATGTTTCTGCGAATCTCATATCACATACCTGACACTTACAAGGCTTCTCAACCGTATGTATTCACATATGCGATTGAAGCAGTGACGATTCTGATAATCCCTTTTCACACATCTGACAGGTAAACGGGTATTCTTCCGTATGTATCGGCATGTGATTCTTGAGACTTGATGATTCGGTGAATCTCCTATCACATATCTAACAGCTGAATGGCTTCTCGCCCGTATGTATTCGCTTGTGTGAGCTGAGATTTGATGATATTGCGAATCTCTTTTCACAAACCTGACACTTAAATGGCTTCTCACCCGTATGTATTCGCCTGTGTGTGCTGAGATGTTGTGACTGGGAAAATCTCTTATCACATACCTGACACTTAAATGGCTTTTCACCACTATGTATTCGCATATGTTTCTTCAGATCTGACGATGCTTGTGCGAATCCCTTTTCACACACCTGGCACTTAAATGGCTTCTCACCCGTATGTATCTGCATGTGTACGCTGAGGTGTGATAGTCGTGCGAATTTCTTGTTACACACCTGACACTTAAATAGCTTCTCACCTTTATGTATCCGAATGTGTGTTTTAAGCGATGATGACTGGGTGAATCTTATATCACACACCTGACACTTAAATGGCTTCTCACCTGTATGTATCCGCATGTGTGTTTTAAGCGATGATGACAGGGTGAATCTTATATCACACGCCTGGCACTTAAATGGCTTCTCACCTGTATGTATCCGTGCGTGTGTTTTAAGCGATGATGACCGGGTGAATCTTATATCACACACCTGACACTTAAATGGCTTCTCACCTGTATGTATCCGCATGTGTCTGTTAAGATTAGATGATCGTGTGAATCTCTTATCACACTCCTGACACTTAAATGCCTTCTCATCACTATGCAATTCCATGTCTATGTTTATACTTATAGCTTTGTACAACTGACACGTCAATGGCTTCTCACCAGTAGCTATTATGATGCATGTATATTAAGTTAATGTTAGTGACAACCCATCGCACACTTGAAATTGAATCTTCCGTCTTCTCAGTATGTGTCAGCATTTGTGAGACTGGTGAACGTCTAAATATCTTACTGCATTTTGGATAAAAGCATTCAAATGCCTAACCATAGGAGATTATATTATATCCAAAACTATTGATGGAGTGAGGAATACACGTTATAATGTGTTTATCTGGCACAGGACGCTTTAGCCTACCTCCATCAAATTTATTCTATTTATTAATACTGTAAATAGAGTCACCGTTGGTACACTTGATTCGCGCCATATAAGAATGTCCCAGAACATTTATATCTTCTTAACACCCATGACAGATTCACCATGAATACCATGAAGTCTGTTTTGTATTTATCTCATGCACGGTTCTTCATAGTCGCTTTTATTATATATTCCTCTCATGCACGGTTCTTCATAGTCGCTTTTATTATGTATTCCTCTTATGCACGGTTCTTCATAGTCGCTTTTATTATATATTCCTCTCATGCACGGTTCTTCATAGTCGCTTTTATTTTATATTCCTCTCATGCACGGTTCTTCATAGTCGCTTTTATTATATATTCCTCTTATGCACGGTTCTTCATAGTCGCTTTTATTATATATTCCTCTTATGCACGGTTCTTCATAGTCACTTTTATTATATATTCCTCTCATGCACGGTTCTTCAAAGTCGCTTTTATTATGTATTCCTCTTATGCACGGTTCTTCATAGTCGCTTTTATTATATATTCCTCTCATGCACGGTTCTTCATAGTCGCTTTTATTATATATTCCTCTTATGCACGGTTCTTCATAGTCGCTTTTATTATATATTCCTCTTATGCACGGTTATTCATAGTCGCTTTTATTATATATTCCTCTCATGCACGGTTCTTCATAGTCGCTTTTATTATATATTCTTCTTATGCACGGTTCTTCATAGTCGCTTTTATTATATATTCCTCTTATGCACGGTTCTTCATAGTCGCTTTTATTATATATTCCTCTCATGCACGGTTCTTCAAAGTCGCTTTTATTATATATTCCTCTCATGCACGGTTCTTCATAGTCGCTTTTATTATATATTCCTCTCATGCACGGTTCTTCATAGTCGCTTTTATTTTATATTCCTCTTATGCACGGTTCTTCATAGTCGCTTTTATTATATATTCCTCTTATGCACGGTTCTTCATAGTCGCTTTTATTATATATTCCTCTCATGCACGGTTCTTCATAGTCGCTTTTATTATATATTCCTCTTATGCACGGTTCTTCATAGTCGCTTTTATTATATATTCCTCTTATGCACGGTTCTTCATAGTCGCTTTTATTTTATATTCCTCTCATGCACGGTTGCACATAATCGCTTTATTAATATTTGCATACACGGTGCTGCACATACTTGTCCTGAACGGCCGTTTTAGTTATCTGCAAGGTTAAAACATATGTATATTGGCTTTGGTATTATATCTAATATAACACTTTGTAAACATTACATTCTCAATGAAATCGGTTGTTCAAGGTTCAAACATGTTTACTTCGGTGATAATGAGTCCATATATTTGTATATAAATACTTGAGCATATATGAAGAGGTAGTTTTTTAATAATCGAACAGTTCTGTGAACCAGCACATGTGTATTCAATAGTATATCTTCTTAGAATATGGATATAATCTCTATATTAAATATAACAGGACAAAAGTGCTGTCAATACTTCTAGTAGATTTTATAATAAAAAGGAACGTTTTAGATTTTTTTTAAATAATAAAAACAACTACAGTTTACATTAATAAGCTAAAAGAGATCCGCGAAACAAGGCTGCCAAAACTCCCGAGACTTTTAAAACGGAAGATTTAAAGCATGCGAAGACATTTTAGCGTACTATATATAAAACTTAATTTTCACAAAAAAAATATAAAAAATTAGGGACACATTTAATTTATTTATGCAATTAATCCTTATGCATTCGTTGATAACAATAGGAAATAATATATTACCATACTTCAACATGAACACAGTCTGTTTTAAGGTTTAAGGAGGAATTGGAAATCAGATTAGAAATACTTGGTTTTAATTTATATCACAACTGCTCTTTCATGGAAGTACGCATACTATTTTACGAAGATGGTGATAAATGTAAATACAACGGCTCCATAACTCTTAAGCAAAGTGTAATAATATTACGCAAAGTGATACAACATAGCTCCTGATACTTGCTATTTCAGTTAGGAGAACCAATCAAAGAAGCCAGATATATATTGCTACTACTTCAACGGTTGTTATGTCACTGAACGAACTAATTATTTCCATAGGTGTGATTATATATAAATTATGTTATGCTATGTTATCTATTCAGTCAGAGTATTACACATGGTTTTCGTAGTAATATACAATATACAAACATTGCTCACACTGATTATCTCCATTGATTTGACACTTGCAAATACTCTCCTTTGTATCGCTGACTACGAAGCGTTACAAGGCCAATGCAGGAAAAAACTGACGAACTTTAAAAATAAACCAGTTAAATTATGAACATTTTTTGTTTTAAATAAGATTTGATGAAATTTCGGAGAATCCGGAATTTATCCGGAGATTTGGCAGGCCTGGTGACAGCACCCTGTTCCTATTATATCCTGGTGAACACCTAGTGCTGACAACACATGATGACTTCTTCTGTTTTCATAACACAACAGTGTTGTTTAGGCATACAGGAAGTAAATCACTGTGGTATTAATGCCTGGTGTAGTTCGAAAGGAGTTCCCAAACACATAATCCCTAACCTTTTTGGTGATAAAAGGCATTTTTGAGTATTTAAGTCTTGTTTTTCTTGCTGAAATGATTTCATTGACTTGTTTGTGAGATCTTAGAACAATTTGCATGGCTGTATGATGATTTTATTTATCAACTTGAATGTTTCGAAAGTGAAAGTAGAACACATGTAACAGGTGCCGAATGAATGTAGTTTGTTTGCGGTGTCAACAAAGATCAAATTGTATTTTCTTATTTGCCACATGACCCCTACTATTGTCAGCAGTTTTTTTTTAGAGAGGAAGGTCTCATGTCTAAGAATCTTTGTTTGAACTTTATTTTTAAAAATGGCATACTAGAAAGCTTGGACAATATTGTACAGGACTCTATTGGGATTTGTTTGATTTCCGGTACGCCTTTAGATCAAAAGTTGTAATATAGTAAATGGAGTCATACATAGGGGAAGTCACAAAAACAATTGTTTTCGGGTGTTTCATAAATATAATAGGCGAACAACGGCACTATACCCAAATATTAAACATTGTGGACACTTCCTACTATGCCTTAGTCTTTTCAGCATTTTCATTTATTTGTTGGTTTATAATGAAATTTTTTAAAAGCAACAAAGAATACTGAAAACAAAACAACTTAATCTTTTAAAAAACAGGTTGGCCATACACAAGGCAACATATGTTAGTTGTTTAACGACTTTAATAAAAAATAGTTTTATATATATAGTTTATACTGGATATATTATGACACAGCGGTGTTTATGTTCATATCTTATTACTGATATATATATTTCATAGGGGACCAATATGTCCGCAAAGTGCCAATGTGTCCGCGGACTTATTGGATCATGCGTAAGTGTCGAATATGTCCGCAACAAGCGAATATGTGCGAGGCAAATTTAGTAGGCGTCTCAAACAAATGTATCATTGATATCGATCAGGAAACTTCGAACGGTAGATTAGGGAGAACACTTTGGTTTTAAAAGCTTTTTTAATGGATAACGAAATGCAATAGCATATATAAGAAATGGATATAATTCATGTGAATCGTTCATTGTCTGGAACACCTATATAAATTCGGGCATGATTTATCGAACGCCTCCGCACAACCGGAAATCCTCAGCCTATTGACAAAAAATGCTGGCGGTGCGGTTCCCGGCCTTTAGTTATAATGGGGTGTAAAAGAACCCTGATGAAATGTAAATGGAGAATGGGATTATTACAGGATGACGTTGGCTTAAAGGCCAAGATAATTACCCTAACCCCATACATACACACTACCCTCCTCACCGCGCCCGAAACATAGCATGTAATAGGTAGGTAATTAGTGTGTTACGTAACACGTACTGATAAGGAATAATAAATAATGCTCAGTGGGGTAGCTGAATCGCCTCCCTCATTAAAGTACAATCTACTGTGTTAATTGCTTTCCTATTATAGATTTATGGCACTATCATTAGGTCTGCCTACTTTAATCGGCAGTCATAAATCACTATGACTACCACCCAACGTAGTGTCTCGAATTAATTCATAGTAAACTGTTTTCTCAAGAGTGTTGACGTGAAAATTGCAAATTTCCAAACATAATAAATTATAAACAAATTACATTTAGAGTTAACATAACCTGAAAACTAATTGATTTAGAAACTCAACGTTAAAAAGCATGAACCAGCCAGCATGGCTATCTCGGGCCTATGCTGTACGAATCTTAATGAATATAGCACAAAGTTATGTCGGTTATAATATCTCGGGCTGACGTCGGGCCGACGTAGTTTTCATCAATTGATACCCTACATCGTGCCACTTCGGTCCGACATAACACGCCATAAATCAATAAAGGGAGTTCATGACATGTCATTTTAAATATTGTGGCCATTTCGGACACAAACACGTTCGTCTAATGTAGAAAATGTTACTTAAAAACTGGCCGTTTTACCGTATCAGTACACATTGAAATAATACATTATATACATTTGCAGCAGACCATATGAACCTTTTGTAAATATGCATAACTAATATAATTAATAGATTTTTTTCTGCAGAAATTTGAAAGCGAACACTTTTCCAAAGAAAATCAAATTGTTCCGAAAATCAAGCAGCAATTGGAATAATTTCAACAACAGAATTGCGATATTTTTCTACTGGTAACATAAATTAAATCAGAATATTTTCTGAACCAAATCGAAAATCGAAATTTTGTCAAAGAAAATCAGAAATCGGATACTCACGTCCCATAAGAGGAAAGAACGATTAGTAAAAAGTGGAATTTGTTCTGCTTTTCGTTATTAAAAAATAAATTATAATTGTTTTTTAATTTTAAAGATTATTTCTGCCCAATATTTTCTGATGAAATGCGGATGTCCGAATATTTTCCGCAAGTAATACCAATGTCCGAATATTTGCCAAACGAAATGCTGAAGTCCGAATATTTTCCGAAGGAAATGCCAATGTCCGCATATTTTTCGTAAGTAATACCATGTCCGAATATTTTCCGAAGGAAATTCGAATGTCCGAATATTTTCCGAACAATTACTGATGCTCAAATGTTTTCCGAAGAAATGCTTAGTTTAGTTTAGTTTAAACATATTTATTTTACATCGATTGCGAAACAAGTTCTTGCAACTTAGATTAATCACTCTCGATGGCTTCCTGGGTAGAACCAGTACTAAGCAATGTGGATTAATTATCTTGCTCAAGGATAAATAACGTGGCCGCGGAGAGGATCGAACCCACGACCTCTCGATCTGGAGTTCGGCGCTCTACCACTGGACCATGCACTCCACGAAGAAATGCTGACGTCTGAAGAAATACATATTCTGACAATTTTGTACAAAGAAATCGAAAGGCCGAAGACTTTCCGAGGAAAATGAATTTGTCTATGGAAATTCTTTGTTATTTTTTTCCGAAGTTACGAATTATTTTCTATTAAAACCTATGTCCATTACTCTGAAGATCGGAATTCCGAATTTATTTCGCGTCTTTTTTTCGGAAGAGACGGGTTTCCTCCTTTTTACCTAGAAAACCATATCGATGTTCATAGTGAAAAAAGCCACATATCTGTGAACCAGCATAAATTATGTGTATTTAATAGCGTTTCCTCTTAGAATAGGGCTGGAACACCTAATAGAATATTTAAAGCGACACATGGTAATCTTGAGTTTTTTTCAAACATTAACATTTGCTCCTCGATCTATTTTTTTTGCGTCATTTTGACTTTAAAACGGTTTGCATATAATTAAATAACAAATTGAGATTTCAATTTCCTGCACCATTTAACAATTTTTTAAAAGTTTATTATATTCATAACTTTCACATGACATCATCAAAATAATTTGACCAATCAGTGATCAATAAAATAAAAGACCTCCACATTCTGGTGGGGGTAAACTCGGTGTTTATCGTTGGTGCTCAACTGACTTTAGCCCTTTACAAAACTAGTTTGTAGTGATAATTATATTAAAAGCTTTATTTTTTGTGATCTATGTATCTTCTTTTGGTGTTGTTTGATTTTAAAAAAACAATATGGATACATTTATTTTAAATCATGGTCTAATATTATCATTTTTCATATAGAGACTGAGGATAAAGTCCGAGTAAACCCTTTATTTTCACGTACTGAATATCTCAACCTACTGGAAGTTGACCGGATGTGAAAGTTATGAATAGAAGAAATCAACATTTGTTGTCAGCACTAGCTCCTCCACAGATATAATCTGAATAAGGTGCGTTCGTGGATCTCGTTCTGTTCCTTTTAACGTTCATTATTATAATACTACTAGCTAAACTAAATATTTGTCTTCTTTTTTAGCATTTGTCTGCGGTAAAATTTCTTTCTACATTAAAATCAGCAACTAGTATTAATCCTAACAAGAGCTGTCGGAGAACAGCGCAGCTCGACTATTCGATTTTTCAGAGAATAATAAATTATATAGCTAGTATATACCATCAGAAAACAAGGCTAAAACAATGTGGAGTGGGGTTGGGGGCGCAACATAGCTATGTGTAAGAATTGATCAAAACTACAGAGACATATGTAAAAATAAAATTATATATATAAAAAAATGAAGTTTTGAGTGGGGGTCGGGGTCGGGGAGAGGTGGGGTGGGTGTTGGGGGTAATGGGGGTGGTGAGGGAAATATATATGTGTAAGAAGCTATGTAATAATTCACAAAAACAACAAAAAAATATGCAAAAAACAAAATAATTAAAAATCGAGTTTTGAGTGGGGATGGGGGAGAGGGGGGGGGGGGGGGCGGGGAGGGCAACAAATATGTGTAAGAAGCTAAGTAAGAATTGACCAAAACAACAAAGAAATATGGTAAAACAAAATAAAAATATTTCGAGTGGGGGGATAGGGGGTGGGGTGGGGGTGGGGGTGGAGAGGCAGGGAATGGGTGGAGGGGGGAACATATATGTGTAAGAATTTATCAAAACAAGACAGATATATGTAAAAAAACAATAAACATTAAATAAAAATATTCCATTTCGAGCGTGGGAGCGGGGTGGGGGAGGTGGGGCAACAAAGCTATGTGTAAGAATTGACCAAACAACACAGAAATATTTAAAAAATAAATAAAAAGTTTCGAGTGTGTGTGTGTGAGTGTGGGGGGGGAGGGGGGAGGTAAGAATTGACTAGAACAACACAGATATATGTAAAAAAAAAATGAGTTTCAAGTGGGGGCAAGGGGGGAGAGGTGGGGTTGGGGGGAGGGGGAGTGGGGAGGAGGGGGCAACATATATGTGTAAGAATCGACCAAAACAACACAGAAATATTTACCCAAAAAAAGGGGGGAAAAATGTGTGAATGAGTGGTGGTGGGGGTGGGGGCTGAGGGGGAGGAGGGAGCCCATGCCCCAATATGGGTATGAATAAGATGCATAATGCAATAAAAAAAATCCTAAACCAAATTTATAGATATATACATGCTTACATGCAAACCTAGATCTGCCTTTATTGCACATTTTATGGGCCATCACTAGTTGGGTTCCGTGGGAGCCCAGAATTTGCAGAAGACGGAATTAATTACCCAACCCTTTACAACATACTATACGGTGATGTGGGACGCCGACGCCGACACCAACACAATTACATAAGCTCTCTTATTCTTCGAATAGTCGAGCTAATAAAGGGACACACGGCAATCTTGATATTTTAAATACTCACGGCGTCCCGTTAGTTGTTCTCTTAACTTGCATTTGTTCAATCATTAGTATTAATTGTTTTAATAGTTCAAAGCAAATTTTGTTTACATATATTCATAGATCTACATGCACCCGTATATCCATGATATATTACTAACTTTTTATAATATTGCATAAAGATCACCTATTTCAATTTAGTAAATGGAGTCACACAAAGTAGGGGAAGTAACAAAAATATGTTTGCGAGTTTATTAGGCTAAGACCGCTACTATACACAATATTAAACATTGTGGACACGTTGTACTTTACCTTAGTCTTCTAGCGTGTTATTTTTTTTTAATTCATGCGTTTGCATGAAAAAATGTGCTGCAACTTTGCAGCAGACTTCATTTGCATAACACTTTTAGCTGTAATCTTCTGGTGTTGCTTGTGACGATGTTTGCTGCAAAGTTGCGGCAATGTTTAGCAAACTTTGCCGCAGACCTCACTTACATAGTAAAAGTGCGCCGCAACTTTGCAGCAAACTTCAATTGCATAACATGTTTCTCTGTAATGTTCTGGCGATGCTTGTGACGATGTTTGCTGCAAAGTTGCGGCAATGTTTAGCAAACATCGCGGCAAACTTTTATCAAAATAAATAATGGACTGAAATTATGAAATAGAACAATGGTTTGCCGTTTAAGAAAGTATAAATATTATGCAGAATTCATACTGTAAATTAAAATTCTGGCATACAAATTTATCCTAATTTTATCTTACAAAGTTGACAAAGCCATTTACATGGGAATGTCAAATGTTGTCTTTTTCCACATTACTCCCATTTTTATGGAGATGTCAAGCGCTGTCATTTCTGCATTACTATCATTTTCATGGAGATGTCGAGCACTGTCATTTCTGCATTACTCCCATTTTAATGGAGATGTCCAGTGCTGTCATTTCTGCATTACTCTCATTTTCATGGAGATTTCGAGTGCTGTCATTTTTTTTATTACTTCCATTTTCATGGAGATGTTGAGCACTGTCATTCCTGCATTACTCCCATTTTCATGGAGATGTCGAGCGCCGTCATTTCTGCATTACTCTCATTTTCATGGAGATGTCGAGCGCTGTCATTCCTGCATTACTCTCATTTTCATAGAGATGTCGAACACAAAATCAATGATGCATTAATCTCATTTTCTTGGAGATTTCGAGCACTGTCATTTCTGTATTACTCCCATTTTCATCGAGATGTCGAGCGCTGTCATTCCTGCATTCCTCCCATTTTCATGGAGATGACGAGTGTTGTCATTTCTGCATTACACTCATTTTCATAGAGATGTCGATCACTGTCATTTCTGCATCTCTCATTTTCATGGAAATGTCGAGTGCTGTAATTTCTGCATTACTCCCATTTTCATGGAGATATCGAGTGCTGTAATTTCTGTATTACTCCCATTTTCATGGAGATGTCGAGCACTCTCATTTCTACATTACTCCCATTTTCAAGGAGATGTCGAGCACTGTCATTTCTGCATTAGTCCCATTTTCTTAGAGATGTCGAGTGCTGTCATTCCTGCATTACTCTAATTTTCATGGAGATTACGAGCGTTTTCATTTCTGCATTTCTCCCATTTTCTTAGAAATGTCAAGTGCTGTTATTCCTGCATTACTCCCATTTTCATAGAGGTGTCGAGCGCTGTCATTTCTATATTACTTTCATTTTCATAAAGATGTCGAGAGCTGTCATTTTTGCATTACTCCCATTTTCATAGTGATGTCGAGCGCTGTCATTTCTGCATTACTCCCATTTTCATGGAGATGTCGAGCGCTGTCATTTCTGCATTACTCCCATTTTCTTAGAGATGTCGAGCGCTGTCATTCCTGCATTACTCCCATTTTTATAGAGATGTCGAGCGATGTCATTTCTGTATTACTCTCATTTTTATAAAGATGCTGAGTGCTTCATTTCTGCATTACTCCCATTTTCATGGAGATGTCGAGCGCTGTCATTTCTGTATTACTCCCATTTTCATTTCTGCATTACTCTCATTTTCATGGAGATTTCGAGCGCGGTCATTTCTGCATTACTCCCATTTTCATGGAGATGTCGAGGCTGTCATTTCTGCATTACTCTCATTTTCATGGAGATGTCGAGCGCTGTCATTTCTGCATTAATCTCATTTTCATGGAGATTTCAAACGCTGTCATTTCTGTATTACCCCCATTTTTATGGAGATGTCGAGCGCTGTCGTTTCTGCATTCCACTCATTTTCATAGAGTTGTTGAGCACTGTCATTTCTGAATTAATCTCATTTTCATAGAGATGTCGAATGCTGTAATTTCTGCATTACTCACATTTTCATGAAGATGTCGAGCACTCTCATTTCTGCATTACTCCCATTTTCTTAGAAATGTCGAGCGCTGTCATTCCTGCATTACTCTAATTTTCATGGAGATGTTGAGAACTGTCATCTCTGCATTAATCCCATTTTCTTAGAGATGTCAAGCACTGTCATTCCAGCCTTACTCCCATTTTCATAGTGATGTCGAGCGCTGTCATTTCTGAATTACTCCCATTTTCATCGAGATGTAGAGCGCTGTCATTTCTGTATTACTCCCATGTTCATAGGGATTACGAGCGCAGTCATTTCTGCATTGCTCTCATTTTCATGGAGATTTCGAGCACTTTCATTTCTGCATTACTCCCATTTTCATGGAGATTTCGAGCGCTGTCATTTCTGCTTTACTCCAATTTTCATGGAGATGTCGATCACTGTCATTACTGCATTACTCCCATTTTCATGGAGATGTCGAGCACTGTCATTTCTGCATTACTCTCCTTTTCATGGAGATGGAGATGTCGAGCACTGTCATTCCTGCATTACTCCCATTTTTATGGAGACGTCGAGCGCTGTCATTTCTGCATTACTCTCATTTTGATAGAGATTTGATCTGTGTCATTTCTGCATTACTCTCATTTTCATGGAGATGTCGAGTGCTGTCATATACCTGCATTACTCTAATTTTCATGGAGATGTCGAACGTTGTCATTTCTGTATTACTCTCATTTTCATAAAGATGTTGAGTGCTGTCATTTCTGCCTTACACCCATTTTCATAGTGATGGCGAGCGCTGTCATTACAGCATTACTCCCATTTTTATAGAGATGTCGAGCGCTGTCATTTCAGCATTACTCCCATTTTCATTGAGATGTCGAGCACTGTCATTTCTGTATTACTCCCATTTTCATAAAGATTGCATTTTCATATGTTTTTTTTATATAAAATGAGACACATATGTTTCTCATATAAAACCTACTATGTGATATTTATGCAAAAGGAGTTTCTACTTCCATGTGAGAATAAATTCATAAAAGCCTCATTTTTATAACATATATTTATATGATTGTTGTATGGCATGTTTTATATTAAAATCAGGTACTGCTCCTTTCATATAAGTTACATGTAAAAGGTATTATATGGTTTAAACATATATTTATATGATTGTTTTTGTATGGCATGTTTTATATTAGAATCAGGTACTGCTCCGTTCATATAAGTTACATGTAAAAGGTATTATATGGTTTAAACATATATTTATATGATTTTTGTATGGTATGTTATGTTAGAATCAGGTACTGCTTCTTTCATATAAGTTACACATATTTATATGATTTTTGTATGGCATGTTTTATGTTAGAATCAGGTACTGCTCCTTTCGTATAAAAATCATGCGAATCGCTTATAACAAATCTAACACTTAAATGGCTTCTCATTAGTATGTGTTTGCTGAGAGTTGATGGTTGTGAGAATCACTAATCACAAATTTTACATTTAAATTGCTTATCTCACGTTTGTATCCGCATGTGCTCACTGAGAGTTGATGATATTGAGAATCTCATATCACATAGTATTTATTCGCATGTGATTTTTGAGAGCCGATGACCTTACAAATCTCACATCACATACATAACACATGAATGGCCTCTCACCCGTATGTATTCGCTTGTCATTGTTGAGAATTGATGATCTTGCGAATCTCATATCACATACATGACATGTAAAGGCTTATCACCCGTATGTATCCGAATGTGATTGTTGAGATTTGATGTTTGACATACCTGACAAGCAAAAGGCTTCTGAACCGTATGTATTCACATATGCGGTTGAAGCAGTTACGATTCTAAAAATCCCTATTCACACATTTGACATGTAAAAGGGTATTTTTCCGTATGTATCGTCATGTGATTCTTGAGATTTGATGATTAGGTGAATCTCCTATCACATATCTAACAGCTAAATGGCTTCTCGCCCGTATGTATTCGCTTGTGTTTGCAGAGATTTGATGATTCTGCGAATCTCTTTTCACATACCTGACACTTGGCTTCTCACCCGTATGTATTTGCCTGTGTGCGCTGAGATGTTGTGATTGAGAAAATCTCTTATCACATACCCGACACTTAAATGGCTCCTCACCGGTATGTACTTGCATGTGCAAGCTGACTTGTGATAGTCATGCGAATTTCTTATTACACACCAGACACTTAAATAGCTTCTCACCTTTATGTATATTTATGTGTGTTTTAAGCGATGATGACTGGGTGAATCTCATATCACACACTTGACACTAAAATGACTTCTCACCTGTATGTATGTTTTTGTGTGTTTTAAGCGATGATGATCGGGCGAATCTTATATCACACTCCTGACACTTAAATGGCTTCTCACCTGTAAGTAAGTTCATGTGGGTTCTAAGCGATGATGATTGGTTGTATCTCATATCACACACTTGACACTTAAATGGCTTTTCACCTGTATGTATGTTCATGTGTGTTTAAAGCGATGATGATCGGGCGATGATCTTATATCACACACCTGACACTTAAATGGCTGATCACCCGTATGTATTCACATATGCGATTGAAGCAGTGACGATTCTGATAATCCCTTTTCACACATCTGACAGGTAAACGGGTATTCTTCCGTATGTATCGGCATGTGATTCTTGAAACTTGATGATTAGGTGAATCTCCTATCTGCTGAGATTTGACGAGTGTGCCAATCTCATATCACACTCCTGACACTTAACTGGTTTATCACCCGTATGTATCCGCATGTGTCGGCTGAGATCAGATGATCGTGCGAATCTCTTATCACACTCCTGACACTTAAATGCCTTCTCATCACTATGCAGTTCTATGTCTATGTTTATACTTATAGCTTTGTACAACTGACACGTCAGTGGTTTCTCACCAGTAGCTATTATAATGCATGTATACTTAAGTTAATATTACTGACAGCCTATCGCACACTTGAAATTGAATCTTGTCTTCTCAATATGTGTCAGCATTTGTGAGACTGCTGAACGTCTAAATATCTAACTGCATTTTGGAAAAAAGCATTCAAATGCCTTTCCATAGGAGATTATAGTATATACAAAACTATTCATGGAGTAAGGAATACACGTTATAATTTGTTTATCTGGCACAGGACGCTTTAGCCTACCTCCATCGAATTTATTCTATTTATTCATACTGTAAATAGAGTCACCGTTGGTACACTTGAATCGCGCCATATAAGAATGTCTCAGCACATGTATATCTTGTTACACCCATGACAGATTCACCGCACTAAACCATGAATACCATGCAGTCTGTTTTGTATTCCTCTCAAGCACGGTTCTTCATACTCGCTTTGTTAATATTTTCATACACGGTGCTGCACATACCTGTCATGAACGGCCGTTTTAGTTATCTGCAAAGTTAAAACATATGTATATTGGCTTTGGTATTATATCTAATATAACATTTTGTAAACATTACATTCTCAATGAAATCGGTTGTTCAAGGTTCAAACATGTTTACTTCGGTGATAAGGAGTCCATATATTTGTATATAAATACTTGAGCATATTTGAATAGGTTTTTAATCGAACAGTTCTGTGAACCAGCACATGTGTATTCAATAGTATATCTTCTTAGACTATGGATTTAATCCCTATATTAAATATAACAGGACAAATAGTGTTGTCAATACTTCTTGTAGATTTTATAATAAAAAGGATTTTTTTTAAATGATAAAAACAACTACAGTTTACATTAATAGCTAAATGAGATCCGCGAAACAGGGCTGCCAAAACTCCCGAGACTTTTAAAACTGAAGATTTAAAGCATGCGAAGACATTTTAGCGTACTATAACTTGATTTTCACAAAACAATTAATGCCTGGTGTAGTCGAATGGAGTTCCCAAACGCATAATGCCTAAAACAATTCCTTGAGAGCTAAGAACAATTTGCATGGCTGTATGATGATTTTATTTATCAACCTGAAAGTTTTGAAAGTGGAAGCAGAACAAATGTAACAGGTGCCGAATAAATGCAGTTTGTTCGCGTTGTCAACAAAGATCAAATTTTATTTTCTTATATGCCAAATTACCACTATTCTCAGCAGTTTTCTAGAGAGGTAGGTCTCATGACTAAGAATATGTAAGTGGATCTTTGTTTGAACTTCATTTTGAAAAATGGATAACTAGAAAGCTTGGAAAATATTGTACAGGACTCACTGGGACTTGTTTTCCTTTAGATCAAAAAGTTGCAATATAGTAACTGGAGTCACATACATAAAAGGGGAAGTAACAAAAACAACTGTTTTCGGGTGTTTATCATAAATATTATAGGCAAACAACGGCACTATACCGAAATATTAAACATTGTGGACTCTTCGTATTATGCCTTATTCTTTTCAGCGTTTTGATTTATTTGTTGGTTTATAATGAAATTATTAAGAAACAACAAAGAATACTAAAAACAAAACTACTTAATGATTTTCTAAAACAGGTTGGCCATACACAATGCAACACATGTTAGTTGTTAGTTGTTTAACGACTAACTCGATATATTATGAAACAGCGGTGTTTATGTTCATATATCTTATTACTGATATATATCTTTCATAGGGGACCAATATGTCCGCAAAGTGCCAATGTGTCCGCTGACTTATTGGATCATACGTAAGTGTCGAATATGTCCGCAACAAGCGAATATGTGCGAGGCAAATTTAGTAGGCGTCTCAAACAAATGTATCATTGATATCGATCAGGAAACTTAAGGTCGAACGGAACGATAGATTAGAGAGAAAACTTTGCTTTTAAAAGCTTTTTGAATGGATAAGAAAATTAATGAAATGCAATAGAATATATAAGAAATGGACATAATTCATGTGAATCGTCCATTGTCGGGACCACCTACATAAATTCTAGCATGATTTATCGAACGCCTCCGCACAACCGGGAATCCTCAGCCTATTGACAAAAAATGCTGGGGGTGCGGTTCCAGGCCTTGAGTTTTAATGGGGTGTAAAAGAACCCTGATGAAATGTAAATGGAGAATGGAACTATTACAGGATGACGTTGGCTTAAAGGCCAAGATAATTACCCCAACCCCATACACACACACACACTACACTCCTAACCACACCCGAAACATAGCATGTAATAGGTAGGTAATTAGTATTACGTAACACGTACTGATAAGGAATAATAAATAATGCTCAGTGGGGTAGCTGAATCGCCTCCGCTCATTAAAGGACAGTCTACTGTGTTAATTGCTTTCCTATTATGGTTTTATGGCATTCTCATTAGGTATGCCTACTTAAATCGGCAGTCATAAATCACTATGACCATCCACCCCACGTAGTGTCTCGTATTATTTCATCGAAAACTGTTTTCTTAAGAGTGTTGAAGTGAAAATTGCAAATTTCCAAACATAATAAATTAAAAACAAATTACATTTAGAGTTATTAACATAACCTGATAACTAATTGATTTAGAAACTCAACGTTAAAAAGCATGAACCAGCCAGCATGCCTATCTCGGGCCGATATCGGCTTAATGTCGGAATATTGGCAAAATATGCCGACTTAGGTCCGACGTCGGGCCGATTAATTCAATATTTTTCAAATTTTAAATTAGATAATGTTTGTTTGTATGGCATGCCAAATTGATTGTTCAATGTATTAATCTTAATTAATATAGCACAAAGAGCACATTTCTTCTTATGTCGGTTATAATATCTCGGGCTGACGTGGGGCCGACGTAGTTTTCATCAACTGATACCCTTCATCGTGCCACTATCGGTCCGACATAACACGCCATAAATCAATAAAGGGAGTTAATGACATGTCATTTTAAATATTGTGGCCATTTTGGACACAAACATGTTCGCTTAATGTAGAATATTTTACTTAAAAACTGGCAGTTGCAAGGTTAATTTTTACTGTATCAGTACGAAGAAATAGAAAAAAATCGGACAAGGAAAGTAGCATTCAAGGAGGACAGTCAAACACAAAACACAGACACAAACACACAAACAGACAAACAAGAAGGCAAAAGTAATATAAATGCATACGACGTCACAAACACAAAATGGTTGACAATAGGGCTACCGTTTGGAACGGTCAGTGGCAAAGTAGGCCACTGGGGGGTTTAAACCGGTTCTAGGGTGCACTAAACCTCACACTTACCCTACTGTCATCCCATTAAAACAGGACAGTGTAAATAACGAAATCCCCGCCATGATCTAATCTCTAACCAACAAGGCAGCATCAATAAGCAATATAAGTCAAACTCAAATATGCTCGTGTAAATATAATACAAAAAAACAATAGCCTAGAAAGCCACAAGGTACTCAATGACTTTCAGAAGCCAGAGCAACAAGAGAATAAACCATTAAGGGCACTGCAAGAAAGATCATAGACAAACATCGAACGCCACCGTCCCAATGGGCTTAAGGTAGGCGTCATCATAGGGTCCACAGCCTGTCCGGCTATCGTACAATTAAAGAGGAAAGCATAGTGGCGAACTGAAAAAGGGTCCATCGACAAGCATGCAGTACGTTGCAAAATGATAGGGTCATAGCCTCTTTTTGTAAACTTTTTAACAAGTTGAAAAAAGATAGTATGAAAGTGATCGTGACCAAGAATCTTACGAAGTTTATAAATCACATCATCATAAAAGTCAGGTTGTGATAGTCCTTGTCGCAGACGAGTCCTTAAATTACTTTTATATTTGGAAAGAAGATCAGGGTTACGATAATAAAACTTTGCAAAGGTTTTACGAAGTTTATGGTAAGGTAACCCTGATTGAGTAGCTTTTTAGTTATACAAAGATTACGAATATTAAAGTGGTCATCTCGAGTACAAGCTCTTGAAAAACGAAATTGAAATAATACATTATATACAATAAGGAGAAAGAACGATTAGTAACAAGAGCTGTCGGAGAACAGCGCAGCTCGACAATTCGATTTTTCGGAGAATAATAAATTTATAGCTAGTATATACCATCAGAAAACAAGGCTACAACAATGTGGGGTGGGGTTGGGAGCACAACATAACTATGTGTAAGAAAAATTCGGGTTTTGAGTTGGGTGCAGGATGGGTGTGGGAGAGGCGGGGGTGGATGGTGGGGGGAGTGGGGGTGGTGAGGGCAACATATATGTGTTAGAAGCTATGTAATAATTCACCAAAACAACATAAAAATATGAAGAAAAAAAAATAATTAAAAAATCGAGTTTGAGTGGGGATGGGGTAGAGGCGTGGGGCGGGGAGGGCAACATGTGTAAGAATTGACTAAAACAACAAAGAAATATGTAAAGAAAAATAATATTCAAGTGGGGCGGGGTGAGAGTGGGGGGGGGGGGGAGGAAGGGGCAACATATATGTGTAAGAATTGACAAAAGCAACACAGAAATATGTAAAAAGAAAAACAATAGTTTCAAGTGGGTGTGGGGGGAGGGAGCAGAGGGAGAGGCGGGAGTGAGTTGGGGGCGGGGGGAGGGTGCAACATATATGTGTAAGAATTTATTAAAACAACAAAGAAATATGTAAAAAAAAAAAAAAATCAAGTGGGGCGGGGAGGGTGCGACATATATGTGTAAGAATTGACAAAAAGCAACACAGAAATATGTAAAAAAAAAGGTTTCAAGTAGGGGTGGGGGGAGCGGGGGGAGCGGGGGGAGAGGCGGGAGTGAGTTTAGGGCGGGGGGAGAGTGCAACATATATGTGTAAGAAGACATATGTAAAAAAAAAAATTCAAGTGGGGCGGGTCGAGAGGCGGGGGTGGGGGGGGGGGCGGGGAGGGGACAACATATATGTGTAAGAATTGACAAAAAGTAACACAGAAATATGTAAAAAAATAAAAAAATAGTTTCAAGTGGGTGTGGGGGGAGCGGGGGGGGGGAGAGGCGGGAGTGAGTTGGGGGCGGGGGGGAGGGTGCAACATATATGTGTAAGAATTGACTAAAACAACAAAGAAATATGTAAAAAAAAAATCTAGTGGTGTGGGGGGGTGGGTGAGAGGCGGGGATAGGTGGGATGAGGGGGTGGGGCGTTGAGTGGCAACATATAGGTGTAAAAATTGACAAAAGCAACACAGAAATATGTAAAAAAAAAAGAGTTTCAAGTGGGGGTGGGGTGTGGGGGAGAGCGTGGGAGAGGAGGGAGTGGGTTGGGGGCGGGGGAGGGGGCAACATATATGTGTAAGAATTGACAAAAGCAACACAGAAATATGTAAAAAGAAAAACAATAGTTTCAAGTGGGTGTGGGGGGAGGGAGCAGGGGGAGAGGCGGGAGTGAGTTGGGGGCGGGGGGAGGGTGCAACATATATGTGTAAGAATTTATTAAAACAACAAAGAAATATGTAAAAAAAAAAAAAATTCAAGTGGGGCGGGGAGGGTGCGACATATATGTGTAAGAATTGACAAAAAGCAACACAGAAATATGTAAAAAAAAAAGTTTCAAGTAGGGGTGGGGGAGCGGGGGGAGCGGGGGGAGAGGCGGGAGTGAGTTTGGGGCGGGGGGAGAGTGCAACATATATGTGTAAGAAGACATATGTAAAAAAAAAATTCAAGTGGGGCGGGTCTAGAGGCGGGGGTGGGGGGGGGGGGGGGGCGGGGAGGGGACAACATATATGTGTAAGAATTGACAAAAAGTAACACAGAAATATGTAAAAAAATAAAAAAATAGTTTCAAGTGGGTGTGGGGGGAGCGGGGGGGGGAGAGGCGGGAGTGAGTTGGGGGCGGGGGGGAGGGTGCAACATATATGTGTAAGAATTGACTAAAACAACAAAGAAATATGTAAAAAAAAAATCTAGTGGTGTGGGGGGGGTGGGTGAGAGGCGGGGATAGGTGGGATGAGGGGGTGGGGCGTTGAGTGGCAACATATAGGTGTAAAAATTGACAAAAGCAACACAGAAATATGTAAAAAAAAAAGAGTTTCAAGTGGGGGTGGGGTGTGGGGGAGAGCGTGGGAGAGGAGGGAGTGGGTTGGGGGCGGGGGAGGGGGCAACATATATTTGTAAGAATTGACTAAACCAACAAAGAAATATGTAAAAAAAAGTTTCAAGTGTGGGGTAGGGGGGAGGGGGTGAGAGGCGGGGTTGGGGCGGGGAAGGTTGCAACATATATGTGTAAGAATTGACTAAAACAACACAGAAAGATGTAAAAAAAACAACAACAAAAATAGATGTTCAAGTGGCGGTTGGGGATGGGTGGGCTGGAGCGGGGGTGAGAGGCGGGAGTGGGTTGGGGGTTGGGGGTTGGGGGGGGGGGCATGGGAGGGTATAACATATGTGTGTAAGAATTGACTCAAAACAACAAAGAAATATGTAAAAAAAAAAGAAAAGAAAAAAGTTCCAAGTGTAGGGCGGGGTGGGTGGGGGGTGGTGATTTGGTGAGATGGGGGAGGGGGATTGCAACATATTTGTGTAAGAATTGACATTAGCAACACAGAAATATGTAAAACAAACAAATAATAGTTTCAAGTGGGGTGGGGTGGGGATGTGGAGCGTGGGTGAGAGGCAGGAGTAGGTTGGGGGTGGGGGGGGGGGTGTATGGGGCAACATATATGTGTAAAAATTGACTAAAACAATAAAGAAATATGTAAAAAAAAAGAAAAAAGTTTCAAGTCTGGGGCGGGGTGGGGGTGATGTGGTGAGAGGAGGGAGTGCGTTTGGGGTTTGGGCCGGGGGGCAACATATGTGTGTAAGAATTGACTAAAACAACAAAGAAATATGTAAAAAGAAATTAAAAAATGCAAGTATGGGGCGTGGTGGGTGGGGTGATGGGGTGAGAGTCGTGGGGCGGGGCGGGGAGGGTTGCAACATATATGTGTAAGAACTGACAAAAGCGACATAGAAATATGAAAAAAAAGGAAAAAAAAGTTTCAAGTCTGGGGCGGGGTGGGGGGGGGATGGGGGTGATGGGGTGTGAGGCGGGGGGTGGGGGGGGGCAGGGAGGGTTGCAACATATATGTGTAAGAATTGACTAAAACAACACAGAAATATGTAAAAAAAAAAAAAAATCAAGTCTGGGGCGGGGTGGGTGGGGTGATGGGGTGAGAGGCGGAGGGGGGGAGGGAGGTGGGGTGGCATGGAGTGTTGCAACATATACGTGTAAGAATTATCAAAAGCAACACAGAAATATGTCAAAAAAAAGTTTCAAGTCTGGGGCGGGATGGGTGATGTGATGGGGGTGGTGAGGGTTGCAACATATATGTGTAAGAATTGGTTAAAACAAC
The DNA here is from genome assembly GCA_037043455.1 of Cyrtodaria siliqua. NCBI lineage: Eukaryota > Metazoa > Mollusca > Bivalvia > Adapedonta > Hiatellidae > Cyrtodaria > Cyrtodaria siliqua. The sequence continues at coordinate 61,780 of JAWPHD010010802.1, read as the reverse complement.
ACAGAAATAGTTAAAAAAAAAAAGTGTGGAAGGGAGAGGGGGCGGGGTAGAGGTGGGGGGGGGGGAATGGAGCCCATGCCCCAATATGGGGGAAGTAATAAGATGCATAATGCTATAACAAATCCCAAACCAAAATTATAGATATATACATGCTTACATGCAAACCTAGATCTGCCTTTATTGTACATTTTATGGGCCATCACAATTTGGGTTCCATGGGAGCCCAGAGTTTGCAGAAGACAAAATTACTTATCCAACCCTTTACAACATACTATAAGGAAACCAATTCCAAAATTTAGTTCAGCTAGGACAAAAAATGTAAGAGATATAGACATGTAAACACAGCTTACAAGCAAAATTTGATGTGAAACAGACATATTTTAAGGGCTATCAGAATTTGGGTTCCATGGGAGCCCAGGGGTTACAGGAACCAAAATTACTTAAGCAGCCCTTACGATAATGCTATAAGGAAGCTAATGGCCAAATTTGGTTGTGCTAGGGTAAGAATTGTAAGAGATATAGACTTGTAAACACAGCTTACACGCAAAATTTGATGTAAAATGGGGCACATTTTATGGGTATCATAATTTGGGTTCCATGGGATCCCATAGGTTACAGGAACAAAAATTGCTTATGCAGCCCTTAAGATAATGCTACAAGGAAGCCCATGAACAAATTTGGTTGTGGTAGTATAAGAAATGTAAGAGATATACACTTGTAAACACAGCTTACACGCAAACCTTGATGTGGGACGCCGACGCCAACGCCGACGCCGACGCCGACCCCTTGGTGATTACATAAGCTCTCTTATTCTTTGAATAGTCGAGCTAAAAAGTCAAATTTGTTCCGCTTTCTTTATTCAGAAATAAAGTTTAATTGTTTTTTAATTTTAAAGATTATTTCTGACCAATATTTTCTTAAGAAATGCGGATGTCCGAACATTTTTCGAAACTAATATCAATGTCTGAATATTTGCCAAACGAAATGCTGGTGTCCGAATATTTTCCGAAGGATATGTCAATGTCCGCATATTGTCCGAAAGCAATACCGATGTCACAATATTTTCCGAATGGAATTCCAATGTCCGAATATTTTCCGAACTATTAGGTACCGACCATTTTGATATCTGGGAATGGGAGGCGGTGGGTAGGGGGTGGGGGGTTGGGGGCCTGGAATTTTTATTGAAAAATATTCTGGCCCTTGAATTGTTAAAATATCCTGGCTCTGACTAGAGGGAAAAAATAAACAGTCCCTCAAATTGTTGAAAAAAATAATCCAGCCTTCTCTCATATTCTTCGAAAAAAAATAATCTTGTGAGTCCAATTAGAGGGAAAAAGTAATAAATGTAGATCTACTCCATTAGCCACTGGATTCAACACGCAAATGTTTAACCACAATCTGGCTACATCCACAGCTTCTGACGTGTATCGAAATCTCCAGTTGAAATGAGTTTAGAAGACTGTGATAGTATTCATGGTTGTAATAAATGCGATGTACATAGAGCATGGTAGTTAAAACTAATTGACTGTTGTTTAACGGCTCATCAACACAGTACAGGTTATTTAGAGCCGCCCCAGAGAGAGGGGAAGGATACATAGGAATCCGGGAACCTGCCCTACTCTTATTATCGAATAGATTCCTATGGTTCTTTAACGTGCTCGGACGATAGACCGATACACGGGACCGCCCGGTTTACGTCCCCATCCGACGGACGAGGCTAAGGAAAAGTGTCTTGCCCAAGAACACACCGACGGAACTCAGTGGCACCACGGAGGATTGAACCCGGGGCCTCCGGTTACAAATCCGTCGCGCTACCGACTGCGCCACGCAAGTACATAGATCATGGTAGTAAAATCTAATAAATATGGGATACATAATTCATGGTAGTTATAAATGTGATAAGTGTGATATACACTGGCAATGGTGGTAGTTAATGGGTTGTATAACATGTTATAAAGTGGCCATGGTAGTAAATTTGGTATACATTGGTCATGGTAGTAATGAATGTGATATTCATATAAATTCATGGTTATAATTAATGTTGTATACATAAATCATGGTTGTAATAAGGCCATTATTTTTTATATAAATTTGTTTTACGAACCCTCCTACCACAAAACGAAATTAGGTATTTTATTTTTCCATAGGGAATTTCATAGTGTATTGTTTTAACCTACTCCCAGATTTTAACAGAACATTTCATTCCCTTCCTTTAAATTAAAATAATTAAACTATGCTTTACCAATTTTTTATTTTTATTTGTTTCCCTTCCTCCTACAGCAATTCTCTGTCTTGATAGTTCGTCAAACAAATAATAAAAACATGGCTTAAATGTGATATACAATGATTGGTCATTGTAGTATGTAAATATTGCAATCCTGTGAGGGTGACAGTGAATATTTGTAAACCTTCTAAGGTTATTTGTTTTATTATAATGAAAAATATGTTTGAACAAGAAATTTGGTCCTGCTAAATACTCCTTTGAACATGTTGAAATAAAACAGGAGAAAACATTGTTACTAATCTGTCGGTTCCAAATCACTATTCTCAGCACCTAGCTAGAAAATAAATTTCTGCGGATGGTGCTTTTGTGTTCTTACGAAAATCTTCAGCTGTGAACTCATGCGTAAAATTTTCAAATCATCTTCAAAAGGTTGAGAAAACTGTGTTCGACATGTTAGTAAATGTTTACTGATTTTTATTTGCATATGTATATACATACACTGTTCAGCATAGTACATTGTTTTGACATCACAATCATAAGACAGTACAAAATATACTGGGGTGACATTACAAAAATACTATCATTCAGTGGCTCACTCCATGGAGACATTATAAGCGATATGAGATATTACAAAAATGGGAAAATAACAGTATTTAACATTGGTGCTCACATTCCTTATTAATAAATATTAAATATGATATCAGTGGTCATGGTAATAATAAATATAGTATGCATAACTGGTAGTAATACATGGGGCATTTAGTGGTCATGGTAGTAATGATTGGGGTAATTTAGTGGTCATGGTAGTAATTTAGACGAGCAAAAGGGGCTCACATAGAAACAAACAAGGACAAGCATAACTAAAGATTAAAACTTGCACATGGAGTTCCATCCACCATATATGAAAAGATCCATATTAAACAAGAGTTGTCAAAAGGACAGCATGCTCCACTGATCAAAGTCAATTTTAAAAAAAGGTCACTGACACTTCTGTCTCATCAACCATGGAACCAGTTCATTCACAAGGTCAAGTCTTAATTGTGGAGTTTAGGTGGTGGTGAGGTGAGTAGTGTGGGGAATCGGCTGAAAATTCATGATCGATTATCTGAATATTTAACCGATCGATGATCGATCATTAATCGATTAAACATGGCTACTATAAAAGACAAATGTAAGCCTTTTTCAGGCTAAAATGAAGAAAATAATCAGATTTCAAGTATGTTCTGGTAATAAAGGAACAGAATAAAACTGACCAACATATATATTTTAAAAAATAAGTTGTGATAACCGCTATAAATATATGATTACTTGTTGCACAATTATAACTCATTTTATTTCTTGTATACTTTAGTACAAGAGAATGAAATAAGCCATAATTTTCAACAACCGAGTGAAGTCGATCATGAAATCTTTAATCGAATAATCAGATCAAAGGCATAACTGATTGATGATCGATCAAATCGATTAATCGTAACAACACTATTGGTCAGTAAACATATACCAAATGTCGAAAAAAAGACTTTCAATACCCCAGAACGTGTAAGGTGAAGGAGGGTGGGGAAAGAGAACAGGATGCAGACATGGTAAATGAAGAGAAACCAAAAGAATATAACACATATTTGTCTATTTATCTGTGGTGATAATGGTGTAGGAAGGTGTGGGCGTTTATGGGGCTAATTATATTTACAGGCTTGCCATTGCCATTTCATGTATGCCGTGAGTTTCATAGAAATATATGAAGCTGATTAAAAAACTTTAACTGAAATTCTAAGTTGAAAAAAACACACCATCATCTGGCTTAAAAAGTTATGAAACATGTGCCTGTAAGTGTCCTTGATGACTCTGAGTGACACTTGTCAAGCTCCTTTGACAGAGATATATGACTAGTGGATATTGAAATAAATGGATTGCCAGAAAATAAAATAAAATAAATTCTAAGTCGAAAACACCTTTTCTAAAATACAATACAGAAAATATTTATCCAGAAAAAGGGCCATAATTTTGCTGAAAGGCAATACAGAGTTATGGAACATGTGTCTTCTAGCATCCATGCTTTACTGAAGTTGTATTATTAAGTAACAATCACCTATTGACATACAGGGACTTGCATAAAAACTTTAACCAGAATTTTGAAGTTGAAAAAAGGAACATAACTGTGCTTAAATGCAATACAGAGTTAATATGAACATGCGTCTACTAGCGCCTGTGTTATTCTAAGCTTTACTGTAGTTTTGTTGATGTACGATTTTCATTTGTTAAAATATATGGACTTGTCAAAAAAGAACATTTAAACCAGAAATTCAAAGTAAGAACAAGGTCATGCTAATACAGAGTTATGGAACATGTGTCTACCAGTGTCATTGATGTACTGATGCCATATTTCAAGTTTCACTGTCCAGTGGTTGCTGAAAGAATTGGACTATATTTTTTTAGATACTATATTCTCGCTTTCAAGTTGAAGAAAAAAAATAATCTGGCCAGTGCACTAGACGAAATAAAAATCCCGGCTTTAAAGAAATGAATTGTTTTCATTCCGGCTGAAAGGAAATTCCCCCCCCCCCCCCCCCCCCCCCCCACCCCAAACACCCACACACACACCGACCACCACAACCCCCTGAAATCAAAATGGTCGGTCCCTTACTGATGCTCAAATGATTTCCGAAGAAAAGCTGACATCTGAAGAAATACATATTCGGACATTTCCGAGTATTTGTTATTAAAACCTATGTCCATTACTCTGACGATCGGAATTCCGAATTTATTCCATGGCTTTTTTTCGGAATTCCGCGGAAATTATAGAGACGGGTTTCCTCCTTTTTACCTAGAAAACCATATCGATGTTCAGAGTGAAAAAAGCCACATATCTGTGAACCAGCATACAATAGCGTTTGCTCTTAGATAGGTCTGGAATACCTAATATTTAAAGCGACACATGGTAATCTTGAGTTTTATACAATCATTAACATTTGCTCCTCGATATTGTTATTTTGCGTTATTTTGACTTTAAAACGGTTTGCATATAATTAAATAACAAATTGAGACTTCAATTTCCTTCACTATTTTACCAAATTTTTAAAGTATATAGGGGCAATATTATAAAAAGTAAGTAATACCGAGCAGAGCTAATCGGTGATCGGCTAATGGTAACACATCTGCAAATGTTGAAATCGTACCTGGCTGGGCAAAAAAACCTGTGTCGCACCGGAAGCGCCGCCATTGATGAAATTGTGTTCGGCAATTTCGGATTTTTTCCTTAAATCATCAGGGGATCAGTCTGTTTCACTTGGACGATTGTCTCTTGTCGTAGTTTGGAGTATTCGTACTAGTTCGGCTAATCCCGTCACAAGTAGTTACGAATGAAGCGATATTCATTAAAAGAATGCTTATCATTAGAAGTTGTTTTATTATTTGTTATTGGTTGTCAAAATTAAACTAATTCAAAAATTCAAAATTCAAAATTTAAATTTTAAAAAAATTAAAATTCAAAAATTTGAAATTCCAAAAATTTCAAAATTCAAAAATTCAAAAATTTCAAATTTCAAAATTTCAAAATTTCAAAATTTCAAAAATTCAAAATTTCAAAAATTCCAAAAATTTCAAAATTCAAAAATTTCAAAAATTTCAAAATTCAAAATTCAAAAAATTTCAAAATTTCAAATTCAAAATTCAAAAATTAAAAATTTCAAAATTCCATGAATAATTTGATTTAATAATAAAATGATTGTTGCCTTTTAGTTTCTGTCGATATGTGTTGTATTTATCGACCTGAGAAAAGTGATATCGACCGAGGCGATATCAGGTCGATCAATAGAGTTTAATAACCAGTGTTTTTGAGATACGGGAAATATCTCCCGAGGTAGAGCAATGGCCCCGATATAAGAACGAGTGAGATATTTTCAGTATCTCAAAAACACTGGTTATTAAACTATATATTACATAATTTAAAATGATTTTATTAATATTTCTAATGATTAATGCCTTTTTACACCAGGGAGATATTTCCCAGTAGAGCAAACGAGTAGATATAGCTTTTTTATTCCCAGTATTTCCTATACAAATCACAGACAAATATGTAATATATACACATATCGACCTCACTAAAAGGCAATAATTTTATAATATTGCTGACAGCAGGGTTAGTCCAAATTTACCACAGTCCTGACATGACCAAACTTTAATACGAGAGGGAAATGATAAATGGTCAAGGGTGGGCCACAGCTTGTGAGATTGAAACTGTGTCTACCATTTTAGGCTACAACATCAATGTAACCTGAGTTTGGTGCAGAGCAATATCACATGTATTCTTTTTCAACCAATGAAGGAGAATTGTCATGTACAACCATTGACTTGCTTTTGAACAATAAACAGTTTCAAGTTCTAATGACGCTGATAGTAGTAAAAGTAAAAAGCGAATATCACCCATCGAAAACACGCATAGCAACAAGAGCAAACATAATTCAGAAAATTATATTAGTACACCATTTATGTAGGAAACTAGGAATCAAAACCTCCTGAAAACGAAACACAGTCAGAATCAAAGAAAAGGGAAATGAGAAATAAACGGGAAAAAAGGTATATTATCAAAAGATATCAAATAAATGACATATCAGAAGCTGCACCATTACAGAAAGATGAAAAATTCAACCTTGCTATGGATGCTATACTTGCCTTTGAAATATAACAGATGTCGTACGTTTTTTCTAAATACGAAATTTGTCTAGAAAGAAGAACTGAATTGAAAATGTTCAATGACACTGTTTGTAGTAGCTGCCAAAAAGATATGTCTGATACAAAATAATTCTCTCTGGAAAACAATATAAACCCAGGAAAGGTGCCTCTTGAGTTGAACGAGTAAAAATAAGATAATTTTCGAAATTTGGTTTTAAAAAAAATCACACCGTAAATACCTTAACTTTTACAATAAACTTGGTTGAACATCTATGATAAAGACGAAGCGTCTTCGTGGTCGAATGGTTAACGACGTTGCATTCTAAACCTTCACCTCTCATCGCTGCGGGTTCGAATTCCACTGGGAGCTCGATTTGTAAGTGAGGAAGTGTCGATTCTTACGGATGACGGGAGGTTTACAGTACTGGTTCTACCCAGGAAAAGTGGGTGGATGCCGCCAACACAAAAAAAATCGACCGTCATACTAGTATATATAACCTTACATGTGTTGAAAATGACGTAGAACACCATACAAACAAACAAACTATGATAAAGAACGAGTTTGAGTTTACCACCTACCACAATTTAGAGGTGTGTCAAATGCCTAGGCCATTGCTTGGTCAGCTGATTTTGATAATCGAAATTATGAATAGTCAATTAATTTACTCATATGTTGATTGACAAGAAACATTAGATAGGTAAGTATTTTATCACAACAGTATAGAATAATAGTAAAAGATTTGGTTTACAAGTTAAATTTTACATGCGATCCGATATATCATGTAAGTATTAATTTTAAGAGCTCTGCTCGGTCTTAGGCAGTGCCTAAAATTCATATAACCGAGCAGAGCTCGGCCGGCACAGCCGGCCGACGATGATCGGCTAATGGTAACACATGTGAAAATGTTGAAATCGTACCTGGCTGGGCAAAAAAACTGTGTCGCACCGGAAGCGCCGCCATTGATGAAATTGTGTTCGGAAATTTCGGATTGTTTCCTCAAATCATCAGGGGATCAGTCTGTTTCACTTGGACGATTGTCTCTTTTCGTAGTTTGGAGAATTCGTACTAGTTCGGCTAATCCCGTCACAAGTAGTTACGAATGAAGCGATATTCATTAAAAGAATGCTTATCATTAGAAGTTGTTTTATTATTTGTTATTGGTTGTCAAAACTAAACTAATTCAAAAATTCAAAAATTCAAAATTTCAAAATTCAAAATTTAAAAACTTCAAAATTTCAAAATTCAAAATTTCAAAAAAATTAAATTTCAAAATTCAAAAATTTCAAAAATTTTGAAATTTCAAAATTCCAAACTTTCAAAATTCCAATTTTTTTCAAAATTTCAAAATTTCAAAATTTCAAAATTTCAAAAATTCAAAATTTCAAAAAAATTTAAATTTCAAAAAATTTTAAATTCAAAATTTCAAAATTTCAAAATTCAAAATTTCAAAATTCCAAAATTTCAAAATTCCATGAATCAATAATAAAATATTTGTTGCCTTTTAGGTTCGGTCGATATGTGTTGTATTTATCAACCTGAGAAAAGTGATATCGACCGAGGCGATATCAGGTCGATATATAGAGTTTAATAACCAGTGTTTTTGAGATACGGGAAATATCTCCCGAGGTAGAGAAATGGCCCCGATATAAGAACGAGTGCGGAGTACGAGTTCTTATATAGGGGCTATTTCTCTACCGAGGGAGATATGTTCAGTATCTCAAAAACACTGGTTATTAAACTTTACTCGGTAAAAAAAAGTTTTGGACAAGGGTATATAAAGTCATATAAAAATAAAACTAGTGGACAAAATTTAAGTATCTTTTTTTAGTAACCAAGGTCTACCCTACCCGGTTAATTTGGTACCAGAAACATTAAAGATTTGATTTTAAAAAATATCGCGAACACACAAAGGGTCTGTAAAAAATGTTGCAAAGTCCATACAAAGTAACAGTTACGGACACATTCGCTTAACCAATAAAAAGATTATTATTTTTACGCAAACTTTCATTGTAAACGATAATTATTGTTGATTGTTGATCTATTGTGAATTATCAACTGAGATAATAAGGGTTATGGTCGAATGTCATGGTTCAGCAATCATTGTACGGGTTCGAACACTGCCATGGTCCAAAACTTCTTTTACAGAGTATAAATATAACATAATTTAAAATGATCTTATTAATATTTCTAATGATTAATGCCTTTTTACACCAGAACGCCAAGACGACGTTACGTCATCCAAGACGACGTTACGTCATACAAACAAAACAAGTGGAACCGGAACTTTTCGTTAATTTCCGTAATCGTTATTTCCTAGTGGCGGAATCTGACGATGACGTCCGTAAAACAATCGGAACGTCATTTGGCATTCCCGCCACTGACGCAAAAGGCCGAACAAAGTTCCGTACTGGGAAATATCTCCCACTGGGCAAACGAGTAGATATAGCTTTTCTATTCCCAGTATTTCCTATACAAATCACAGACAAATATGTAATATAAACACTTATCGACCTCACTAAAAGGCAATAATTTTATAATATTGCTGATAACAGGGTTGGCATGGAGGAGTTAGTCCAAATTTACCACAGTCCTCACATGACCAAACTTTAATAGGAGTGGGAAATGATAAATGGTCAAGGGTGGGCCACAGCTTGTGAGATTGAAACTGTGTCTACCATTTTAGGCTACAACATCAATGTAACATGAGTTTGGTGCAGAGCAATATCACATGTATTCTTTTTTAACCAATGAAGGATAATTGTCATGTACAACCATTGACTTACTTTTGAACAATAAACAGTTTCAAGTTCTAATGACGCTGATAGTAGTAAAAGTAAAAAGCGAATATCACCCACCGAAAACACGCATGGCAACAAGAGCAAACATAATTCAGAAAATTATATTAGTACACCATGTACTGAACCAAATAAGGACTCAAATTCCAACTCTAATATAACCAATGACATCCAATCTTTATGTAGGAAACTAGGAATCAAAACCTCTTGAAAACGAAACACAGTCAGAATCAAAGAAAAGGAAAATGAGAAATAAACGGGGGAAAAAGGTATATTATCAACACATATCAAATAAATGACATACCAGAAGCTGCACCATTACAGAAAGATGAAAAATTCAACCTTGCTATGGGTGCTATACTTGCCTTTGAAATAGAACAGATGTCGTACGTTTTTCCTAAATGCGAAATGTGTCTAGAAAGAAGAACTGAATTGAAAATGTTCAATGACACTGTTTGTAGTAGCTGCCAAAAAGATATGTCTGATACAAAATAATTCTCTCTGGAAAACAATATAAACCCAGGAAAGGTGCCTCTTGAGTTGAAAGAGTAAAAATAAGATAATTTTCAAAATTTGGTTTTAAAAAAAATCACACCGTAAATACCTTAACTTTTACAATAAACTTGGTTGAACATCTATGATAAAGACGAAGCGTCTCCGTGGTCGAATGGTTAACGACGTTGCATTCTAAACCTTCACCTCTCATCGCTGTGGGTTCGAATTACACTGGGAGCTCCATTTGTAAGTGAGGAAGTGTCGATTCTTACGGATGACGGGAGGTTTACAGTACTGGTTCTACCCAGGAAAAGTGGGTGGATGCCTCCAACACAAAAAAAATCGACCGTCATACTAGTATATAACCTTACATGTGTTGAAAATGACGTAAAACACCATACAAGCAAACAAACTATGATAAAGATCGAGTTTGAGTTTACCACCTACCACAATTTAGAGGTGTGTCAAATGCCAACGCCATTGCTTGGTCAGCTGACTTTGATGATCGAAATTATGAATAGTCAATTAATTTACTCATATGTTGATTGACAAGAAACATAAGATAGGTTAGTATTTTATCACAACAATATAGAATAATTATTTAGAGTAAAATATTTGGTTTACAAGGTAAATTTTACATGCGATCCGATATATCATGTGGGTATTCGCGAGCGTAAGCTTGCCTTACGGTTAACGCGTTGTTGATTTTCTGAAATTGCCATACTAAGGCAATACAAATCTTCGTCAAACCGCTAGAGTTACCTGCCCGTAAAGTTGCATCGTGCAAGTAAAACGGTGCACCGTGCAGGTGAATCGTATTTCTAGCACGTCGTTATAACCTCACATGAACGCCGAGCATTCAAAGGAAAATAAAGCTAATTACACCGAGATTACATCGAGCACGTTATACAGCTAATTTCACCGAGCGAAGCGAGGTCTTGTGCATTGAATATAACATACATGTAAATTAAGTCTGTTTTCGATTCTCTTCTCTTCTTTTCTATTTTATTTAGTGTTTTCGCTGTCTCTGTCCATTCAATTCAACATATTTATTCTATTTATTTTTTACAATCTAATTCATAATTTTTCATTGCAGAGATGTTGAGATTTTATCTTATTTTCAGTAGGTGAAACAATTTGTGTTACTCGGTTTTTATCCGTAGGTTCTATAGTAAAATAAAAATCTTTGACCAAGTAAAAAGTTGATCATTTTCAAGATTTTGATTTTGAAAGATATGTATGTTGAATCAGTTTGCATTAATGTGCATGAAATATGCTTGGTTTTAAAAGAACCACATTGTAGATACCTTAATTTTAACAGTAAACTTGGTTGAACATCAAGGATAAAGACCGAGTTATCACCTACCAGAATGAATTAGGTAGGTCTTACTTCTGGTCACTGATTGGTCAGTTTTATTGATGATGCTCTATCAAAATTATGAATTTGTTCAAAAACAACAAAATCCACGATTTAATGCTTGATTACGTTTAAATAAAAGTGAATGCGTCAATATTTATTTTTTAAAAAAATAAAGATATAATATAATAGCCTGGTTCTCTGGCTTAAAATAGAATAGAATAACTTTTATTTTCCAATCAAGGACCATCCCTGCCCTTACACTCACAGTGATAGGTACTACCTTTGTGAAGGGCAAAACTATAACCAGTCTTTGATTGCAGTAAAAGTATGTTTACATGATTCATTTAGAAACACCAACAAATGTAAAAACAATCCAAAATATGAATCAAATTGGATGTAGGAGCACTCGAGCAGATGTTTTGATTTTGCATTGAGTTTAGAAAACTCCACTGATGTACACTGTCTGTAAAGCATAACAGTATGAGTATTGCACACATTATTTAATCTCTCTAGTCTATTAACTTAAAACGACGCTTGCCACTGTTCAGCAACAACAAAATCAACGATTTAATGCTTGATTATGTTTAAATAAAAGTGACTGCGTCAATAGGTAAGTTAGTTTTACTAGATCTATTTTTTTTTATTGATCTACATGCGGTGATTTTCACTTGAAAGCAGTCCAATTTCAATTTCATTGAAAATACAATATGACAAAAGGACTAAGAAAGCTGGCTAAGAGCTGACCATCCTACCTAATAGTAATAAATGTCTGAGATTGTGTGAACTGTGTCATTGCTTTTTGTTCAAATTGTATTTAACGACCCACTGCGCCATTTAAGTCTCAATTACACTTAATAATAATAAAATTCACCTGAAACAATAGTTATATGAAATAATAATTATTCACCTACCTTTTTATCCTTAAATTGTTTTTGCGAAACCAAAGGCGGTTAGTGAAATACTCTTTCTTTTACTTGAAAGCACAAACGTAAACCTTTTTTGTTCTTTGTAGGCAAAGTGAAGCACCTACTGTACTGTAGACGTAATAGTATGTCACCATTATGACAATTTTCAATGCTGATTACGTCAGTCAGTGACGTTCGACGCAATTTTAATTTCAAGAGGGCATGTAGAGAGTGGTGACTTGGAATGAACTGATTATTTCAAATCACACATCAGCAATGATTTGTTTGTGTGTTTGTATGGTGTTTTACGTCATTTTCAACACATGTAAGGATATATATGACGGTGGATTTTTGAGACCACCCACTTGTCCTGGGTAGAACCAGTACTATAGAACCAGTACTATACACCTCCCGCCATCCGTAAGGATCGACACATCCTCACAATTCGAGCTCCCAGTGGGATTCGAACCTGCAGCGGTGAGAGGCGAGAAGGTTTACAACGCAACATTCAGTATCACATGAAACAATTCATTCCTATTCATTCCTACCTGATCATTGCTGCTAAGTAAAGGCATTTACATTTACATTTAGGAAATAGTAATAGATTGGATCATCCTGAGAAGTCTCATAAAAAAAGAGTATGCATACATAATAATACTGATCATGCTTATTCAAGTTCACCTGACACTTACTCACTATTTAAATTATTTTTTTCAAACTGTGGACGATTTGCTTCACAATTATTATTATTAATTTATTTCTATTATTATTATTTTATTTATTTTGGAAAAGATTTCCACCACTTAACTTGTTCAATATTGTTTTGTTCTGGATATGTTCACAGAAGAAAGATTATCTAAAGTGTTTCATATTATCCTGCTCCCACAAAAACAATGCATGTATTCAATACTTTTTTCACAAATTAGGCAGTTTTCGCGCTTTTTTTTTCTCCACCAAAATGACCAGGCTATGGTCGGGAGTCTTCACAATTTTTAGGGGGTAAAAGCCCTGCCAACATTACAATGGAAATCACACTGCGGTGCTTGATTTGATTTAGTTTAAACTTATTTATTTTACATCGATTGTAACGAAAGCTCTATGAACTTATTTGAATCACTCTCGATGTCTTACTGGGTAGAACCAGTACTAAGCAATGCAGATAAAGTGTCTTGCTCAGGGACACAACACAATGGCGGCAATCGAACTAACGACTTTTGGATCATGGATCCAATGCTCTACCACTAGACCACAGCGCTTCACGGTTTGCTTTGGAAGTAATAGAGTATAATGTGTATATCCCCATTTTGATTTCGAATAGTTATGCTTAAATAATTTGTTGAATTAGTTTTTTTTATGTGATGATCGCAAAGTTTGTATGTGAATAGTAGTGGGTTACGTTTTTTGTGTGCCCCTTAGAACGGAGCAACTGAGTTGGGTTTAGAAAATCCCAATGTTATAAGGTATTACAGTATGAGTAATATTACACAATGTAACCAATTTATTTACTTAAACCGACGCTCGCCATGAGGCAGTGCCTTATTCATATTAATTTTAAGAGCTCTGCTCGGTCTTAGACAGTGCCTAAAATTCATATTATATGTAAACAAAATTTGCTTTGAACTATTCTAACAATTAATAATAATGATTGGTCAAATGCAAGTTAAGAGAAAAACGAACGGGACGCCGTGAGTTTTAAAAAGATCAATATTGCCGTGTGTCCCTTTATTAGGATTAATACTAGTTGCAGATTTTAATGTAAATAGATTCTTTACCGGAGATAAATGTTAAAAAAAAAAGAAAAATATTTAGTTTAGTTAGTAGTATTATAATAATGAACGTTAAAAGTGTGGTGATTCCGGTTCTTACTCGCTCCACCTAGACTTCCGGAAGTGCTAATGGACACTCACACCGGCTATAACCCTGCTTCCGGGTTTCCCCCACGATCTCCACGGACCTTTGAGGAATCGTCACTTCACTCCCAGATTTTGACCAGGTAACACCTCTTTACATTGTTTTCACTTTTATACTTGCATGCTTTAACCACTTGTTCCTCGACACTTGGCGTTTTCGGCAATTGTGCCTGCGTATTATTCGCATTCACGACATATTTCGACGTTATTTTTCGACGTTATTTACGTTGAAATATTAAGGTTTTTTGACTTAGAATTTTTTCGCCCACGTCTACATGTGCGAAGCACGTGTACGAAGCACGTGTTCGAGAAATATTTAATTTCTCGTTTCTTATATTCTTATCTTATTTTTTATGTATATCTTATTCCATTCAATTGGACATAATGTCTGATTCAGACAATGTTGAGGAATATGGGGATCAATTGCTTACCCCTCCAGGGAAAGGTCAAAAAGAGGAAGTCAATCCCCCACAATGGGCTAGAAACCTCATGGCATCAATGGCAGCCTTAACGTCCGTAGTGGAAGACAATGCGGAAAAGTTTGATAATAACCTCATAGAATTGAGAAAATGCTTGTTGGACAAGGTTAAACGTGTGGAAGAGCAAACTTGCGACTTCATCACTTCTTTTAAAAATAGAATGAGTAATGAACTCACTTTAGTCAATGACAGTGTATACTCCCTAAACAACCAAATGGAGGACAGACGAAGACAAGCAAATGACCAAATGACAGATTTTCAATCCTCCATACATTCGCTTGACGAGAGAATTAGTGACGCCTTTATGAATTCGGAAAGGGCGGCCGAACGATTAGCGGAACGTGTAAGCCACAATATCGTCACTAAAGTTATGAGGGATCAAGAATCCCGAGAAAAAGTCTTGGGGGTTATTAATGATAAAGCTTTGAGACATATCTCTAATTCTCGTTCTCAATCATTCAACCTTGAAACTCCCACATTCTTGCACACCTCTGTAAACACTCCAAGTTTGCATGAAGACCATGCCACCCCATCATTCATGCAGAAGGGGGGACCAGCTCCGCAGGACCCTATCACAAACCAGGTTTCTAATTTACCAGGCACAATGGAAGTTAAGGCCAAAATTGACAAACCACAGTCCAGTGTTCAGATATCGGTGCAAAAAGCCCAAGCACTTCCGTCGGTGTCACAACACCAACCGGTAATCGTTAATGATACGTTAACGTCCATGCCATCAGCCTCCAATTTTATATATGGGGAATACACCCCTATGGCACAACCATCATCTGCCAATATTACCAATAGTGTTGCCACAACTGTTACTCTCCAACCGACAGTAACAACTTCTACCTCAATAAATAACCCCTCAAATTTGCAGACACCGACAAACTTAGGTAACCTGTCTTACCTAACAATTGTAACACCAGCTACTGGTTACCCAACCGTTAACCAAACCCCGGTTAATCCTTTTCCAAATTTGTACGCGGCACACTATCCGGTACCACCTCCACATTTTGGTAATGTGAGTTCAGCTCCTTACCCTATGCCACAATCACAATTTAGCAGTGCTACACCGTACTCCTTGCAACCCACACAGTTTGGCAGTGTTGCACCGTACCCATTACAACCCACACAATTAAGCAGATCTGCACCTTACACAGTGCAGCCTCCACAGCTTAACAATACAAATCCAACAGCTCCACAGCTTAACAATACATATCCAACAGCTCAACCACCAGGATTTCCACCGCTACAGCTGTCACAAATTAGTGTACCGCAGCCAGCATACACTAGTGGTATACCAACCCAATCTGCTCCTGGACAAAGTTATGGCTCCACATTTCTACCATCTAACCGCCGTAGCCGGAGAGACTTGACATATCAAGCTGACCTTTCACGTCCCCGAAGCCCCAGTCCCAAATTTCACATGAAACCGTTTACAGACAGTGACACTGGTCAAACTTGGAAAAGTTTTGCTTATCATTTTGAAAGCGTGGCCAATAGACGCCAATGGTCCTCAAATAAGACACTATTTAAGTTATTCGATTTTCTCCAAGATAGTGCACTAGAATTTGCCCAACGAGTATTTAGCAGAGACTGCACTGCTGAATCAGACCGAGAAGCTCTTGGCCGGTTGTTACAGCAACTCCGGTTAAGGTTCTCAAGACGCCCAGACTCGCGCTCAGCCCGTAGGTCTTTAACGGGAATAAAACAACTAGAAACCGAAAAAATTCAGACTTCTCACAACGTTGCCACTTCATGGCAATAGATGGTTATGGGGATACCGACGCCGGTACTATAAACCTTATAGCCACCGAAGCATTTTTAGCTGGCTGTCGGGATAAGGAGTCGGCACGTATAGCCATGGACTCCGAACCCAAATCCATTTACGAAGCACTGGAAAAAATGAGAAGTGTAAATGCCACGTCCCAAGCCATTTTTGGGTCGCAGCGACCATCTCATGTGTCATTTGCACCAGGTACAAAACGGGACTACATAGCGGAGACGGTAGATACGCTTAGTTCTCAACTAGAGAAACTAACCAATGTTGTATACTCTCAAGCTGCTAATACTTTCCCAAATCCACCATACCCCACTTCTAGGTCTCCATCCCCATATAGAGTCCCAGTCAATGGGAACCCCTACACTACTAATCATGGGGATCGTTCATGGTCGCCATCTAGAAACTTTGGCGGTTTTGGCTATCGACCATCATCGCCATCCCCTTCAAGAAACTTTGACGGGTATAACAATAGACCACCATCCCCTTCAAGGAACTTTGGTCCTCAGGCCGGATATAATAACCGACCACCATCCCCTTCAAGGAACTTTGGCCCTCAGTCCGGGTATAATAATACACCAACATCCCCTTCTAGGAACCAAAGTCCTAGTTTGAACAATCGAGCCCCATCCCCCTCCAGAAACTTTGGCGGAGGAAACATTTCCCAGGTCACAAACCAGGAGGGTCGTCAAACATCGACGCCCCACGGGAATATAGGCCAACCTGGTTCTTCTGCACTGTCGGCGGTGGCTCGCAGCAGTTCTCCACGGTCGGGAAACGGTTGGGTGGGTCAGCGGCAGGACACCCCTAACGTACCCCATTCCCCTGCCTTCCGAATTAGTTACCGACCCGGTACTCTCTGTTCAGCGCTCTAGTGGGTCTAGTATAATATTAAAGTCAAAGTTAATGGTAACCCGACCACAGCGGTTGTAGATACAGCAGCCATGGTCATCTTGGTTAATTCAAAATATTTTACAAATTTAGATGTAAAACATTTGAAGGCTGTATCATTGAAAGGACTTGGACAAGAAATTTTACAAGGTCACTATGTCCCAGATTGCATTTTGAAAATAGGTCAACGTGATTTTGTTTGGACTGTATGTATTGTACCTATGGAAGAAAACATTATCTTAGGAATAGACTTCCTAGAAAAACATCTTGGCATTGTTAATCTCTCTACTCCATCAATTACATTAAATGACGTTGTCATCCCTGCCTTCATTACACCGGTGAACTCAGAATTATTAAATCCCTTGGAAGTTTTACATCCGGAATTATCAGAGTCAGAAGTATTAGTAGTTCGGAGGGTAGTTATACCTCCAAACTCCGTATCATTCACTCAGGTCAAATTAGATACTCCGTTTGAAGGTGACTTTGTTTTCGAACCTACAACTAAAAAAGGTGCATTACTTTCTTCCATAGTGTCATGCGAGAACCATTTCAATATTAAAATTATTAATGACACAAACACATTCATAACATTAAGGAAGAATTCCAACATAGGCACCGCGAAAACGTGTGTTAGAGTTCAGGAGTCAGATACTGCTCCAATTACAGTATATAATATTTCAACAGACCCGTCTAAAACAGAGGACACTATTGTTTTACCGACACATTTGGAGTCTATGTTTGACACCAATTGTGATGATATTGATTATGACCAACAATTAGAATTCAGGAAATTACTTGCAGAATTTCAGGACATTTTTGCGAAAGATGACCTTGATATAGGCTGTATGCCTGATTATAAACACATAATAGATACTGGTGGTGAAACACCAGTAAAAGAAAGAATGCGCAGAACCCCACTGTCCTTTCAAGACCAGGAAAAACAACACCTAGATACATTGCTGAACGCTGGAGTTATTCGACCTTCGAACTCTGAATGGTCATCGGCACCAGTTCTTGTTCGCAAGAAAGACGGTTCTGTACGATGGTGCATTGATTACCGTGCCTTAAATTCCAAAACTAGGAAAGATTGTTTCCCCTTACCCAATATAGAAGACTGTTTAGATACTCTGCATGGAACTGTCTATTTTTCAACTCTGGATATGGCTAGTGGTTACTACCAAATCGAGTTAGATACGGACAGTATGAGAAAAACTGCTTTCGTAACCCGCTATGGTCTATTTGAACATACGCGTATGGGATTCGGGCTCTGTAACGCCCCTGCCACCTTCATGCGTGCAATGCATTTGGTCCTAAGAGGCCTAAATTGGAAAGAAGTTCTCGCCTATCTAGATGATGTTATTGTACTTGGAAAAAATTTCGCAGACGCCATTGCGAACCTAAGAACAGTTTTCATAAGGTTCAGACAGTTTAATTTAAAACTTAAACCCAAAAAATGAAAATTCTTTCAAAAACAAGTTGAATTCCTAGGCAAACTGGTTAGCGAACAGGGAGTAACTATTTTCCCCACAAAACGTGAAGCTGTTGTCAACTGGCCGGTTCCTACCACTCAAAAAGAACTACAGAGTTTTTTAGGATTTTAATTATCATAGAGAACAAGTACAGAACTATGCATCAATCGCCTCTTCTTTATACGACATATCTAAGATAAAAGGCAGAATACCATGGGATCCATGTCATCAGTCTGCGTTCGAAAATCTTAAACTAGCCGTTACTACGGGCCCAGTATTATCATTTCCTTCTGTTTCACCAGATGACATATTTAAACTGGATACAGACGCATCAGAACTCCAAATAGGAGCCGCGCTTTACCAAGTTCAAAACGGTTCAGTAAAACAAATTGCTTTTGCAAGCCACACTCTCTTAAAAACACAGCGCAATTATTGCACAACTAGAAAAGAACTACTTGCTGTTGTCAAATTGTGTCGTTGGTTAGAGGAACTGGCCCAGTTTGACATGACCATTATACATAGACCCGGAAAAGACCATCAAAATGCGGATTCCTTGTCCCGAATCCCGGAAAATATCCCGCCTTGTGATTGTTACAATGCTGGAGCTGAGTTGAGCTCCTTACCATGTTACAGTGAGGGATGTAAATACTGCGCTCGTGCACATACTCAGTGGGCCCGTTTTATTGAAGATGTGGATGATGTAGTCCCGCTTGCAATCAGATCAGTTTCATCCATCATTCATGATAATACATTTTTGGTCAGACAAATTACACCCATAACGGATACCCCAACTTCGGACCCGCCAAATTGGATGGAACCTTTTACAAATAATGAAATAAGTACATTTCAAAAACAAGACCCAGATTTAGGCATCATTATAAACTGGTTAAACTCAAACTACGCTCCCAGTTCTGCAGAACTCAAACTTCAAAGTGCGGTGGTCAAATCCCTTTGGTTAACTAGAGATCAACTACTTTTTAAGAATGATGTGTTGTTTTACATCTGGAATGACATGGAGAACAGAAACCAAACCTTACTGGTCCCTCTACGGTTGAAGGACTCCATTTTTGTCATAATGTTAAGTCAGCAGGTCACCTGGGAGAAGTTAAAACACTTGAGAGGTTAAAACGATCATTCTATTGGTACGGAATGTCCAAAGACAGTAAAATATATGTCTCTTCCTGTAACATGTGCACTAAGCAAAAGAAAGCTTCAATTAACCCAAGAGCAGCTTTAGGGGTATACCATGCTGGTCTTCCTCTAGAACGAGTTCACCTTGACATCATTGGGCCGTTTAATACTAGCTCGCAAGGAAACCGTTATATTTTAATTATGGTAGACCAATTCACCAAATGGGTAGAATTATCAGCACTTCCTGATCAAACTGCAGAACTGGTGGCAAAACATTTTCTAGATCATTTCAATGCCACTTTCGGTTGCCCCCTTGAGATTCATACGGACCAGGGACGTAATTTTGACTCCAATTTATTTAAAACTTTTTGCGACCTTTTTTAAATTACAAAAAAAAGAACGACACCATATCACCCTAGTTCAAATGGTCAAGCAGAGCGATTTAATCATGTTATACTTCAAATGGTACGCTGCTCCATTGACAGTAAGGTCCGTGAATGGGACAGAGACCTAGCACTGCTAACCATGGCTTTACATTCTATGGTTAACAGAAGTACGGGGCTCTCTGCAAACCAACTCATGCTTGGTCGTGAAATTATTCAGCCTCTTGATCTAATGTTAGGCTTGTCTGATAACCTTGACCGTTTTCAACATCAGGAATGGGTCAAACACCTATGTGGTGAACTCGACAGAGTACACAATCTGGCTCGTATTAACCTCAGATTAAGCCAAAGACGCCAAAAACGCGATTATGATTTACGCGTAATTGATCATGCATATAACGTTGGTGAAATTGTTTACAAACGCGATTCTTCAACTAGGGTGGGAACTAGTGCCAAGTTACGACCACCGTATACTGGACCCTACTTAGTTGAAGAAGCAAGAACTCCTCTCTATAAAATTTCAGATAGGCATAAGGTATATACCGTCCATCATGATCGTTTAAAACTTTGTAAGGGTTCCATTCCGTTGTGGCTCCGAAGAAGGAGAAACCGCCTTTTTTCTACCCTTATGGGGGAGGAGGAGACTGAGGCAAGCCAAGACGCCGACAGTGAGGATATTGAACCACTAGATAATGTTGTGCTGGGGTTACCACTGTCGGATTCTTTTTCATCCGAGGACTCCAGTGATGACGATGATGTACAAAGTCTGTCATTATTGGAGTGCTCCTCGGATGAGTCTGATGATGACGACTCACCAGTAGACCCTGATGCTACCATTCCTTACATGGATTCCAATCATTCCCAACTTCCGGATTCCCCCACGGGGATAAGCATTTTGGACCCTAACCCCTTGTCCAACACAATACACTTTAATGACGAGGACAGGCAGGACAATGACAGACCAAGACGACAGATCAGACGCCCATATCATCTATAGGATTATGATCTGTCCAGTAGCGCATCCTAGTTTTTATATATAGTTGTGGGTATGTATTGCCGTGGTTACAGCGACGCTGGGTGTCGGGGGTGGTTGAAGCATGTGGGTCATGGGTGGTATAACCTTGGAGGTAGAAGGTTTAGACTCTCCAAATATGGGTAGTCATGGAATTGGTCGGTCGCTGAACTGACATTGACATTGATTACTCCTATCGGATACTAAATTATTTATATTGGTTATGATTAAATTAATATTATGTTTAAAAGAAACTCCATTCCGATGCTAGGTCGCTGAAGACGGTCGATGAACTGACTGATCGCCTAGTATGCGGTTTGGGAATTCAATAGCCATTGCTATAAATCACTGTACGTGTTTAGTTTTTGTCAGTTTAGACGGTCGTTGAACTGGCTTTCGACATGAGCTCGAACCCGTACATTTAGGTTTTGCATGTTTTTTGAATATTAATATTAATGTTCTCATTACTCCTAGTTATGGTCATTTACCATATATCAAATCAAGAGTAACTAACCTTCTTGCACTCCTAAAATCACTCTTTTTTGTTGTAGGTGCTCTGTATTTTCAATTGTCTGTTAGAAACTACAAAAACTACAACAACACACTCACCAACAATACAACAACAATACAAACACTAAAGTTATTACAATAATGTGATAATTGTTTCACATACTATATTAAATATCAATGGTATATACCAATTAAATTAAGGTAAATAAACTTCAGCAATATGGCCCAAGCCTCCTCTGAAAAGACAATTGCAGGTCTGGAATCTCTAGTCTCTCGCAAGAATAATTGTTTACTGTGTCCGGCTGTTTCAAAACATATGAAACGCCATGTGCTGGCCACCCATTTACCTTGGTATCTTGCACCACATACAGCATGCTGGGTGTGTGAACAACCGGAAACACGTCTTCGTGAAACTTTCAAACACCATGTAACGGAGGAATCACACACCCAAGGAGCCAACTTCAATGACTCCCATTTTGAGAAGTGGTTCCTATTGGTTAACGGCATGCTCCATTTCTTGCGTCATGTTGTAGGAGTTGAAAATCTATCGGACTTACTTATATATGTCCAAACCCAATCTCTCTTTCCAACAGGATTTCAGGCCAACACTGTTCTCTTCACTAAGGAGGAGGTTTCTATAATGAGAGCGTACGAGGTCCGTAGTTCTGGGAGTCATACCGAGACCTACCAAATTGCACCCCCATATTCAATAGTTGCTTTAACTCATTGGAAGATTCTGGTCACAATACTAGCATCAGTGGATCAAACTCACTGGCCAGTTTTTCGAGTGGTCTCGGACCTAATGTTACCTGATGGTATGAGTGTCCCTTTACCTTTGGATCCTATAATATCCATAGATATAGTGGATACCCATTTTCATCTAGATGCTCTACTTCAGAAAGTCCAAGCATCTTCCAGATCCGGACCGCGTACTCTCCGTGCTATTGAGTCAGCAGTAGCTAACAAGCAGGCGTCCTTGCATATTGCAATAGCAAATTTTGTTTATCCAAACAAATGGGGTTCAATCGCGTCATTAATTAATGGCGATGATCGCATCAAAGTTACCCTTGATATACACCCCCATTTCGTATCCAAAACAAATTTGAAGGAAAACGCCCGCAAGTTGGAACAAATGATCCTTTCCACACCATGTGTTGGAATAGGGGAAATAGGTCTAGACTTTACCTCCTCTTGCAAAAGCCGCCCCCCTTGTCGCAACAAGACACAGTGTCTTAAAGACAAGTTAATTTCCCAAAGGTTATTCTTACGCGAAATATTTCCCTTGGTCAAACAATACAACAAAGTTCTGGTCCTTCACTGTAGGGATTATGGAGATGGTTGTGCAGCAAAGGAAGTCCTAGAACTCCTAGTGACAATGGACCGTGCTAACCTCCCCATACATAGACATTGTTTCAGTGGCACTGTTGAAGAGATAATGGAGTGGCAGGGGAATCTTCCAAATGTAAAATTTGGTTTCACAGCAAAAGCCATGGATGAGCCCTCAACCTCCTCTGCCATTGCACGGGTGGATCTTGAGCGGATTCTTCTGGAGACAGATTCTCCATACTTGTCCCCTGTCAAAACGTCCTCAATCAATACTCCTTGGTCACTCCCCAAAGTAGCAGATTTCGTAGCCAGGCTTCGAAATCTTCCGGTTTCAATTCTCAACCAACAGTGCATACGAAACGCTTGCTCACTATACAAATTACAGAATTAAGTATTTCCTATAATACTAGTATTATAGTCAGCCATGTAAAGGACGTCCTGCTAAATCTTTCTATTAACTACAACTTATCTACTAAAACTTATCCATTCTACACTGTTGACTCCCCTAACATTCTCGTCCCATTTTACTATTATTTTACTATTATGAAACACAAACATTTCTATTAAGAATCGCATTTTATAGTTAAATGATGTTGCAGGGGATGCTTCTGGAAGACGGTCGCTGTACTAGCTGAAGGTTGCATTGCTCTGTAGTAATATATAACATACTCAGATCATACCTATATCCATAAAATAAGTGTTATAGTTAAATGATAGTTACAGTGGATGTTTCTGGAAGACGGTCGTTGAACTAGCTGAAGGCTACATTCCACTGTAGCTATATGTCACCTACTTCACACATTACTATTAACCCATAAGAAGTTAGGCCCGTAACATTTTAACCATTTCCTTTAATAACTCAGTACCCAGTCATTGTAAATATATGGCAAAACTGTTTGCTGTATATATGGGGTTACTGTTATTATATATAATATGTATCAAGGACAATTGTTAATGTACAAACATTTATGTAAATAAGTGCACATAGTCACACTCCTGTAAATATGGGATAACAATAGGTTTTGTTCATGCTGATCATTTCACACATCCTTTCAGTGTAATTACTGTTTTAAGTTAATCGCGAGCGTAAGCTCGCCTTACGGTTAACGCGTTGTTGATTTTCTGAAATTGCCACACTAAGGCAATAAAAATCTTCGTCAAACCGCTAGAGTTACCTGCCCGTAAAGTTGCATCGTGCAAGTAAAACAGTGCACCGTGATGGTGAATCGTATTTCTAGCACGTCGTTATAACCTCGCATGAACGCCGAGCGGAGCGAGGTATTATTCGAAGGAAAATAAAGCTAATTCACCGAGATTACATCAAGCGAAGCGACGTTATGCAGCTAATTTCACCTAGGGAAGCGAGATCTTGTGCATTGAATATAACATACATGTAAATTAAGTCTGTTTTCGATTCTCTTCTCTTCTATTTCGCTGACTCAGTCCATTCAATTCAACATATTTATTTTTTACAATCTAATTTGTTCAAAAAAACAAAATCCACGATTTAATGCTTAATTACGTTTAAATAAAAGTGAATGCGTTTATATTTATTATTTAAAAAAATAAAGATAGAATATAATAGCCTGGTTCTCTGGCTTAAAATAGAATAGAATAGAATAACTTTTATTTTCCAATCAAGGCCCATCACTGGGCCATTACACTCACAGTACTAGGTACTACCTTTGTGAAGGGCAAAACTATAACCGATTTTTGATTGCAGTAAAAGTATAAGTTAAAATGATTCATTTAGAAACATCAACAAATGTAAAAACAATCAAATTTGATGTAGAAGCACTCGAGTAGATGTTTTCATTTTGCATTGAGTTTAGACAACTCCACTGATGAACACTGTAAGGCATAACAGTATGAGTATTGCACACATTATTTAATCGCTATAGTCTATTAACTTAAAACGACGCTTGCAACTGTTCAGCAACAACAAAATCAACGATTTAATGCTTGATTATGTTTAAATAAAAGTGATTGCGTCAATATGTAATTAAGTTAGTTTTACTAGATATATTTTTTTATATCAGATCTACATACTTGAAAGCAGTCCAATTTCATTGAAAATACAATATGACAAAAGGACTAAGAAAGCTGGCTAAGCGCTGACCATCCTTTCTAATAGTAATACATTTCTGAGATTGTGTGAACTGTGTCATTGCTTTTTGTTCAAATGGTATTTAACGACCCACTGCGCCATTTAAGTCTCAATTACACTTATTAATAATAAAAAATCACCTGAAACAATAGTTATATGCAATAATAATTATTCGCCTACCTTTTTATCCTTAAATTGTTTATCCGAAACCAAACGTGGTAAGTGAAATATCCTTTCTTTTACTTGAAAGCACAAACGTAAACCTTTTTTGTTCTTTGTAGACAAAGTGAAACACCTACTGTACTGTAGACGTAATAGTACGTCACCATTATGACAATTTTCAATGCTGATTACGTCAGTCAGTGACGTTCGACGCAATTTTAATTTCAAGAGGGGATGTAGAGAGTGGTGACTTGGGAACAAGGTATTAAACGAACTGATAATTTCAAATGACACATCATCGATGATTTGTTTGTTTGTTTGTATGGTGTTTTACCTCATTTTCAACACATGTAAGGTTATATATGACGGTGGATTTTTGGGTGGTGGAGGCAGACCACCCACTTGTCCTGGATAGAACCAGTAATATAGAACCAGTACTATACACCTCCCGCCATCCGTAAGGATCGACAAATCCTCACAAGTCGAGCTCCCAGCGGGATTCGAACCTGCAGCGGTGAGAGGCGAGAAGGTTTACAACGCAACATTCAGTATCACATGAAACAATTCATTCCTATTCCTTCCTACCTGATCATTGCTGCTAAGTGAAGGCATTTACATTTAGGAAATAGGAATAGATTGGATCATCCTGAGAATTCTCATAAAAAAAAAGTATGCATACATAATTATACTGATCATGCTTATTCAAGTTCACCTGACACTTATTCACTATTTAAGTCATTTTTTTCACAACTGTGGCCGATTTGCTTCACAATTATTATTATTAATTTATTTATTTTATTTAATATTATTATTTTATTTATTTTGGAAAACATTTCCACCACTTAAATTGTTCAATATTGTTTTGTTCTGGATATGTTCATAGAAGAAAGTTTATCTAAAATGTTTCATATTATCCTGCTCCCACAAAAACAATGCATGTATTCAACAATTTTTCACAAATTAGGCAGTTTTCGCGCTGTTTTTTCTCCACCAAAATGACCAGGCTAGGGTCGGGAGTCTTCACAATTTCTAGTGGGTAAAAGCCCTGCTTTATTTACTTAATCCGACGCTCGCCATGAGGCAGTGCCTTATTCATATTACTATATTTTTTTTGAAATAATATTACAATATTATCCGGACACTCATATTCAAGCACATAATTCTGCATTATACATCATACACACATCACTACCAACAACGTGACGATTAAACAACATGACGATTCCGTTTTTGTGAAGTGGGAGGAGTGTGGTGATTCCGGTTATTACTCGCTCCAGGTTCCGGGTTTCCCCCACGATCTCCACGGACCTTTGAGGAATCGTCACTTCACTCCCAGATTTTGACCAGGTAACACCTCTTTACATTGTTTTCACTTTCATACTTTAACCACTTGTTCCTCGACAAAAGGGAACAGAATGAGATCCACGAACATACCATATTCATAATATGAATTTTAGGCACTGCCTAAGACCGAGCAGAGCTCTTAAAATTAATACCCACATGATATATCGGATCGCATGTAAAATTTAACTTGTAAACTAAATATTTTACTCTTAATAATTATTCTATATTGTTGTGATAAAATACTAACCTATCTTATGTTTCTTGTCAATCAACATATGAGTAAATTAATTGACTATTCATAATTTCGATCATCAAAGTCAGCTGACCAAGCAATGGCCTAGGCATTTGACACACCTCTAAATTGTGGTAGGTGGTAAACTTAACCATTCGACCACGGAGACGCTTCGTCTTTATCATAGATGTTCAACCAAGTTTATTGTAAAAGTTAAGGTATTTACGGTGTGATTTTTTTTAAAACCAAATTTTGAAAATTATCTTATTTTTACTCTTTCAACTCAAGATGCACCTTTCCTGGGTTTATATTGTTTTCCAGAGAGAATTATTTTGTATCAGACATATCTTTTTGGCAGCTACTACAAACAGTGTCATTGAACATTTTCAATTCAGTTCTTCTTTCTAGACAAATTTCGCATTTAGAAAAAACGTACGACATCTGTTCTATTTCAAAGGCAAGTATAGCACCCATAGCAAGGTTGAATTTTTCATCTTTCTGTAATGGTGCAGCTTCTGGTATGTCATTTATTTGATATGTTTTGATAATATACCTTTTTTCCCGTTTATTTCTCATTTCCGTTTTCTTTGATTCTGACTGTGTTTCGTTTTCAAGGGGTTTTGATTCCGAGTTTCCTACATAAAGATTGGATGTCATTGGTTATATTAGAGTTGGAATTTGAGTCCTTATTTGGTTCAGTGTATGGTGTACTAATATAATTTTCTGAATTATGTTTGCTCCCCTGTTGCCATGCGTGTTTTCGGTGGGTGATATTCGCTTTTAACTTTTACTACTATCAGCGTCATTAGAACTTGAAACTGTTTATTGTTCAAAAGTAAGTCAATGGTTGTACATGACAATTCTTCTTCATTGGTTGAAAAAGAATACATGTGATATTGCTCTGCACCAAACTCGTGTTACATTGATGTTGTAGCCTAAAATGGTAGACACAGTTTCAATCTCACAAGCTGTGGCCCACCCTTGACCATTTATCATTTCCCTCTCGTATTAAAGTTTGGTCAAATCAGGATTGTGGTAAATTTGGACTAAATCCTCCATGCCAACCCTGTTATCAGCAATATTATAAAATTGTTGCCTTTTAGTGAGGTCGATATGTGTATATATTACATATTTGTCTGTGATTTGTATTGGAAATACTAGGAATAGAAAAGCTATATCTACTCGTTTGCCCAGTGGGAGATATTTCCCAGTACGGAACATTGTTCGGCCTTTTGCGTCAGTGGCTGGAATGCCATATGACGTTCCGATTGTTTTATGGACGTCATCGTCAGATTCCACCACTAGGAAATAACGATTACGGAAATTAACGAAGAGTTCCGGTTCCACTTGTTTTGTTTGTATGACCATAGGAATCGGACGTATTGTAAACATAGTACAGTATGTAGGTCCCAGCATGTATATAATTTTATATAAAAATAGACAGGAATGCAACGCGAAAATTTCAATTTCGTTTCCGACAGTTTTACCACCGAACGTACGTCAGAATCGATACTACGGATGTTTTTATAACAATCTAGAACATTATTGCCTCTTTCCATGTAATAAAAGTATGTTTTTCAGCTACTTTCGTTTTTGGAGTGAAGATTTTGTTTGTGCCGACTTCCATGCTGTGACGTAATCCGAATGCAGACTCGCACAGAATTCAAAATTAATAATAATAATAATAACTGTCGCAATAAAGACAACGAGTTGGTAAGTAATTCATTATAATTTAATGTCAAACATGGCAATGTTTTAATATTATTATTCAGCCGCTATATATTATTTATTCCAGTGACGTCACGGCATGGATCTCGGCACAAACCATGTAGTCGATTCAAAAACGAAAGTTGTTACAAAAGTACTTATATTACACGGAAAGTCGATCGTTATGACCCAGATTGATAGAAAACATCCGTAGTATCGAATTATGACGTCCGTTCGGGGATAAAACTTCCAGAAACGTAAATTGAAAATTTCGCGTTGCATTCCTGTCATAAAAATATATTTTAATATACTAGTAGTGGATAGTCAATCTGGTTTATTACATGCAAATACAATATGTCCGATTCCTATGGTATGACGTAACGTCGTCTTGGATGACGTAACGTCGTCTTGGCGTTCTGGTGTAAAAAGGCATTAATCATTATAGGCTAATCAGTCTAGCCCAAATGGAGGCCAAACCTAGACAAAATTGCAAAAGTTTTGTTTTCACTAGTTTTGATATCAGCTATATCTATATTTCCATCAGCCAAAAGTTGCATATTCAGAAATGATGGGAAAAATCCTAAAAATGGCCCTTATGAAGGAAACCGTATTTTCCTCGATATTCAACTAATTTGATAAAACGGCCCATACATGCATTAAAATGTGTACATACACCGTGTAATGTAGTTTTAGTAACGCAGATTGTTTGATGTTATACTTACAAGTAAGAATCATGTTCATTTGGCTTATAGAACTATAATTCGTATAACAATTCATTTAATTTAGGGGGTACTATTACCCCACCCACTTATGGTAAATTCAACACTTTTGTAAATTTTCAACTAAATCCTTTTTAAATCATAATACAGTTTATTTAACATATATTTATTCAAAATACAAAATACCTTTAGGTCCATGAGTACACAGGTACAACACAATACATATATATACACTAGGCAATACATGGCAACATATAATGTTTTTATTTTGTCACATATCATTTTTTTGTCATACATTTTCTCCATTTCTCACTTACTAAGAAGTGTTTCAGTTCAAGATTCGTTCTCTTGGGAGAGTAAAAGAGTGTATATTTATATATATACTTCAACATGTAATGCATGATTTTATTACATACATATACACATACATATATACAAACATATTTTTTTTTATTACACTCAAATCTGTCTGAAATAGTCACTCATGCGAAGGCTCAAAATTGGCCGGTAAAAGCCCGTGGCCACTAAATATATATAATTTCAATTAAATTTAAGATAATAATATGTAACTTAAATAAAATTTAAGATAATAGCAGAGCTATTAAATATACGTCTGATTAAGACAGGTGTCTATCCATATTACGTGACCGCTAAAACAGGTTTGATTGCACATGTATTTTTTAATATCAACATAGTTTAATACTTGTGAGTGTTAGTAGCAAACAATGGTTAACAAGAGCTATACTAATTGATTTATAATACTATGATCAATAATGACATACTTAATACTGTACAAATGTTAATTACAAACACATGTTACCCTAGCAATCAAATGATTAGTTGATATTTTGCAAAAATAATACGAGTCAAACAATTCAGTAAGTTTGGAATTTGACATATTTCGTCTTTAGTGATGCAATCTTGTTTGAGATCATCGAACATCTTTACTAAACTTGCTGGAATATCACTATCTTGGTCGTCTTCGTTTTGTTCCGTATCCAAGTGTTCGGGTCTCTGTTGTTTCACCGAAAGATCAATGTCAAGAGTTTCTTTCATTAACAAAGCATGCAAAGCAGTGACTACAAGAAAATGACCACTGATCGCCCTGAAGACTGCTATTCCAGTTAGCATGTGCGATACAGCATTCGGAGCATATACAGTTTCAAGCAGTTCTTGTAGTCCAGAACCTCCCATTATATGACCAATTGCCCCAAGGAAACTCATCTCAGTATGAAATCCACCTGGTCGTACAACTATGTTTTTCAGCCAAGCAGGCTCTTGTTGGGAGTGAACTATGTAGCTCGCCTTTTGAAACAAGGGCTGGTCAAATGTCAACACTGGAGTGACAGGATACCTTCTGGATAGCTCACACACAAAGTTCATGGTGGTGTAAATGCAGGTCAAATCACTTGGACTCATGTCGATCATAGGCAGGAATGAAATGCTTGATTTTCCAGGGTAATGGGCTTGCGATGGTTTGACAAATAACTGCTTAAATTCCGACCATGATGGTCTAGATGGTACCAATGGCCAGATAACTTTGAAGAACATGTCAAACTTTGTGTCTGTGCCTTCGTTTTCGTTCTGCACATCCAGATTCTTGAACGTGATAGGTGCAATGTCAGTGTTGTGATGTTTGAAGAATTGTATGTGTATTTTTCCGATTGTAGAAATCTCCTCAAGAGTAATGTCCTGTGTTGGAATGCGGACTTGAATTGTGGACCCAGGCGTTGTGCACGCTATCATTCCCATTTCGTGGAATGTATTATGACCATCAAGAGTTCGAAAATTGTGGTCTACGTTATCGCCGACAAATTGCAGGAATTTTCCAGGGAAAAACGCGGGAATTGATGTATTCAGAACTGTGGTGGCATTCGTCTCAAACTTCTGAACCTCCAGTCCCAAGTTATTTAGCGTATTAATGAGGAACCTAGAGCCAAAGTGGTGATGCAATTGTACTCCAAGACCAATCTGCAGTGGAACGATAAGACCTCTTGGTCGACTAGCCTGTATCATGGCCTGGCCAATGGCTCCATTCTTGACACCGTTGTCCGCTAATAATATACTCAGTAACAACTGCAAACTGTCTGGGACGTACTCCAAATTCTCCTCAAGAGATGCTATTGATGCAAACGATGGGTAGAATGTTTTAGATGAATTGATAGAACCAATATCAGTCTTTGTAAGTTTGGCAGCCTTGACATAATTATCGTCTTTTCATTCTCTTCGGTACATTCCTGTTTGTTCTGGAAAAACTGTGTATAATTGATGAAGCTGTTTCTTTCAATGTTATTATGTCAACTTTTCCTTCAAGCGAACTTATAGTAATTGAGTGCCAAAGTATTCTATTAATTTCCTTTTCATAATAATGTTTAGCAGAATAAGCTTTTTCACCACACTTTTCTTCCATCACTTTTACTAGATCCTGTACTGATACCACCTCCTCTACGTGGTCTTCAATATACGCTATCACATGCTCAAAGCCTACTATAACTTCACTATTGTTAGGTCGTCCGACTGGACCTAGTTTAGGAATTGACTCACAGCCCTGGAACGATTTTGGAATCAGACGTCCTGTTCTAAAGTTCTAAACATTTGGTGATAGACGGCTTCAGCAGCTGGTAGGTCTAACACAGATGACAGTCTGCTGGATACAGTATGTGCTCATTCATCGTTCCTTTCTGTACATTTTTTTCCAAATTGTTTCCTGAAAATCAAAAATACGTACAGGATAAACATCGTATCCACGTTTTCTATTATTACAGATGTTCGCATCTCTTGCCCAAAACATACATTTATTGTTAAAATCAAAAGAATCGGTGGATCTTAGTGAACGAGGAATGCTATTTTTTTTATCAGTGTTTGTTTGAATGTTCCTAGGATGTATGTATTCCCTGCGACACTCTGTGTGGATATTTTGTTCTGGTACGGTTCTGATGTCCGAGTTCCTGGCCACACGTGCTATGTTAATCCCGTCACTTCCTTTTTCCCTCAGTTCTACCACAGGCAAGGTTCCATTCAGAGACTGTTAACAGATAGCACACTCATCCATCTGAAATTAAACATGATGTTATATGTTGATGGATAGATGCATTTTGCTTATTTGATATTTTCCATTTAAATTAGAATAACAGACCACTGGCAAATGTAGATGCATGACACACAGTATAGGCACATGGTTGTTTCTGAAAATATTAGGGTAGTTTCTGGAAATATTAGGGTAGGCATATCCACATATGATATATTTATAACTTCGTTGCATGTTAGCATGTTATAATATTAATATAATAATTAACTTGAAATGGATATCATTTGAAACAACATGTTTTTTCTGTACGCATACCTTTGAACACGCATACCTTTGAACGTTCCATTAGTCGCGATGCCAGTGCCAACCATGCATACAATCCGCAAGCCAAGTCGCCCGTTAGCTGAAACACATAACACAATATTAAGTTTTTGTCATTGTACAGTACCGCCTTTCATAATGAAGTGCTTCATTTGTTATATCAGTACGTATACATTTGGTTTAATTTAAGACTCAGACTACACTAATAAATATGTTTTCTGTTGTCTGCACATGCATTATATGCTAATAAAATTTATATTCTATATAGCCGATGTATAATTGTTCTCAGACTCACCTCATCAAAGTGTCACATGATCACAGTTTTAAGTTGTGTACACTGTGTTGATCAGACTTTCGTTCTTAGCGACACTGAAAAAATAAAGATTACAATGTACATTCAAAATAAACATATACGTATTTAAACTGTTCAAGTTTGGAATAATAATGGTTTTATAATTATCAATAAGAAACCAAAATGATTTTTTTAAATAAATACATATAATTCGCAAATGAAACAGAAATGGTCCGACGTCGCTTCCATAACGTTAGTTGAAAAAAAATCGATCAGGACCCACCTTAGATGTTGTGTTTCATGAAAAAGAATTGCGAATACACGGCTCCAAATATATTAGATTGTAATACAATCGCATTTTATACAAAGTAAACTCTCAAGAAGGGTTCAAAAATGTTTTGTTTCAGTAGATCGTGTGTAGATTCTCAATGGCATCTCGTTCAGGGGCGTAGCTAGCCCTCTATTCATGTGGATTCATAATTGTGCTAGAGGGGTCCGGGGGCATGCCCCCCCCCCCCAGAAAATGTTGAAAACAATGGTGCAATCTGGTGCATTCTGGGCGTTCTGAGGTGCTTTTGTCAGAATCATGTGGATTCAGCCGCGTACTCGCGTATAGGCAGCTACGCGCCTGTGACGTTGCAAACAACATGTCTGACATTTAATTAGTAATTCCGCTAATACCGGCTTTTCCATGTATAGATGCAATAAATCCACTTTTTTATACATATTTCTTACATTAATATTTCAAAACAAAACTCACCTTCGTTATAATCCTACATTTTGATCATTGTTTATTACGGAAATGCAAATACTCAAAATAGCACGCGCCAAACGTCACTTTTTAGCGTGACGTCATTGAAAAATCACCGGTATAGTGGCGCATTTGGGCCATAACAATTTGTACAGAAAATGCAATTTTCAAGAGCGTTTTACACGAATTTGCCTGGATGGAAATAATGCAACTTTGGTGTACCTTTTAATGTATATGTCTACTATCGCATAGTAGTGATACAAAAACTTTTGCAATTATGTCTACCCCAAAAATTAGACTGATCAGCCTATTAGAAATATTAATAAAATCATTTTAAATTATGTAATATATATACTCTGTAAAAGAAGTTTTGGACCATGGCAGTGTTCGAACCCGTACAATGGGGGTCCCAAAGGGGTTTTGCGTGAAAACGTGATCGGGGTGTTTTTAAAAACGTGACACGTGAAACAAACAATATTTTTGCGTGTTTGCGTGAAAATTATATCAGCGTGATCCGTGATTTTGGTCTTGGTAAAACGTGATCGCGTGATATGGTGACGTGAAACGTGAATATTTAGTCCTTTTCAGTCTTTTTAGTGTCCCGCCTCCTCCCCCGAGAGCTGAACTTTCGTACTTGCGCGAACATCTGGCACGGGGAATCCCCGGGGACACTACAATCAGCCGAGTCGTGTATCAGATACAGTATAGGCAGTATAGAATGGTGGTATGCCGACAGTTTCACTGACATAGCTCACTACATTACAAGTAGCACTGGTCGGCCTGGAACTAGTATAATACAGTTTGCTGACAAAAGTGGTCTCCCTTGACTAGATTCCAAGTCTATTACTATTTGTATGATGGTCTCGGTAGTACATTTATATTTAACGTGAAATGTGAAAGTTCTGCTATTTTCACGTGAAGACGTGATCCTTGTTTTTATTTTACGTGATCACGTGAACACAACCCCCCTTTGGGACCCATACAATGATTGCTGAACCATGACATTCGTCCATAGCCCTTACTATCTCAGTTGATAATTCACAACAGATCAACAATCAACAATAATTATCGTTAACAATGAAAGTTTGCGAAAAAATAATAATCTTTTTATTGGTTACTCGAATGTGTCCGTAACTGTTACTTTGTATGGACTTTGCAACATTTTTTACAGACCCTTTGTGTGTTCGCGCTATTTTGATAAAATCAAATTTTTAATGTTTTGGTACCAAATTAACCGGGTAGGGTAGACCTTGGTTACTAAAAAAAGATACTTAAATTTTGTCCACTAGTTTTATTTTTATATGACTTTATATACCCTGGTCCAAACCTTTTTTTTACCGAGTATAGTTTAATAACCAGTGTTTTTGAGATACTTAAAATATCTCCCTCGGTAGAGAAATAGCCCCTATATAAGAACTCGTGCTCCGCACTCGTTCTTATATTGGGGCCATTTCTCTACCTCGGGAGATATTTCCCGTATCTCAAAAACACTGGTTATTAAAATCTATTTATCGACCTGATATCGCCTCGGTCGATATCACTTTTCTCAGGTCGATAAATACAACACATATCGACCGAATCTAAAAGGCAACAATTATTTTATTATTAAATCAAATTATTCATGGAATTTTTAAATTTTTGAATTTTTAAATTTTGAATTTTGAATTTTTAAATTTTAAAAATTTGGAATTTTGAATTGTTTTCAATTTTTGAATTTTTGAATTTTTGAAATTTAAATTTTTTAAATTTTTTAATTTTTAAATTTTGAAAATTTTGAATTTTGAAATTTTTGAAATTTTTGAATTTTGAAATTTTTGAATTTTAAAATGTTTGAAATTTAAATTTTTTGAATTTTTAAAATTTTGAATTTTGAAATTTTGAATTTTGAATTTTTGAATTTTGAATTTTGAATTTTTAATTTTTGAATTAGTTTAATTTTGACAACCAATAACAAATCGCTTCATTCGTAACTACTTGTGACGGGATTAGCCGAACTAGTACGAATACTCCTAACTACGAAAAGAGACAATCGTCCAAGTGAAACAGACTGATCCCCTGATGATTTGAGGAAAAAATCCGAAATTGCCGAACACAAT
Source organism: Cyrtodaria siliqua (assembly GCA_037043455.1). Lineage (NCBI taxonomy): Eukaryota > Metazoa > Mollusca > Bivalvia > Adapedonta > Hiatellidae > Cyrtodaria > Cyrtodaria siliqua. The sequence continues at coordinate 25,682 of JAWPHD010010802.1, read as the reverse complement.
TTCATCAATGGCGTCGCTTACGGTGCGACACAGTTTTTTTGCCCAGCCAGGTACGATTTCAACATTTGCACATGTGTTACCATTAGCCGATCATCGCTGCACTCGTTCTTATATCGGGGCCATTTCTCTACCTCGGGAGATATTTCCCGTATCTCAAAAACACTGGTTATTAAACTCTATTTATGGACCTGATATCGCCTGGGTCGATATCACTTTTCTCAGGTCGATAAATACAACACATATCGACCGAATCTAAAAGGCAACAATTATTTTATTATTAAATCAAATTATTAATGGAATTTTGAAATTTTTGGAATTTTTAAATTTTGAATTTTGAATTTTTAAATTTTAAAAATTTGGAATTTTGAAATTTTTAAATTTTTGAATTTTTAAATTTTTTAAATTTTTTAAATTTTTAAATTTTTAAATTTTGAAAATTTTGAATTTTGAAATTTTTGAATTGTGAAATTTTCGAAATTTTTGAATTTTAAAATGTTTGAAATTTAAATTTTTTGAATTTTGAAATTTTGAATTTTGAATTTTTAAATTTTGAATTTTGAATTTTTGAATTTTTGAATTAGTTTAATTTTGACAACCAATAACAAATCGCTTCATTCGTTACTACTTGTGACGGGATTAGCCGAACTAGTACGAATACTCCAAACTACGAAAAGAGACAATCGTCCAAGTGAAACAGACTGATCCCCTGATGATTTGAGGAAAAAATCCGATATTGCCGAACACAATTTCATCAATGGCGGCGCTTCCGGTGCGACACAGTTTTTTTGCCCGGCCAGGTACGATTTCAACATTTGCACATGTGTTACCATTAGCCGATCATCGCTCGGTATTATATCTGTGGAGGAACTAGTGCTGACAACAAATGTTAATATTTTCTAATATTCTTACCACAACAGTAGTGTTCAGATCAAGCCGTTTCAATTTAGTAAATGGAGTCACACAAAGTAGGGGAAGTAACACAAATATATTTGCGACCGTTTATTAGGCTAAGACCGCTACTATACACAATATTAAACATTGTGGACACTTTGTATTTCACTTTAGTTTTGTAGCGTGTTCTTTTTTATTTTTCATTGCTGCGTTTGTGGTATAATGAAATGTTTAAGAAGCTAAGACCAATACTAAAAACTAGGAAGTTTAGTCCTTTCAAAAACAAGTTGGCCTTACACAAGGCAAAACATGTTTGTTATTTAACGCTTATTTACAGAGTATATTAGGTAACAGCATTATTTACGTTCATATTATTTAATAGGAATTTTTGGAACTGCCTAAGACCGAGCAGAGCTCTAACTCGTTTTGTTTCTTCCTTTAAAGGGCCACACAGCAAAACATCTTGAGGTAGAGATACATTTTATCTTAACCATTAAAATATCACTTTCCGGTAAAGTTTGTTAAGACTTCACACAATGCCTGCATGCACAACTGACGTATTTTAATACAAACCCGTCGGAAATATGTTACTTTAGTGACATACGGACGGACAAGGACAACTCTATATGCCTATTTTGGTGGTCCCATAAAAACACCACTGTACTTGTTATCAGACCTTTATATTATTACTTATATTACGGGTATGATTGTCTGGGGCTTTTTCTCAAAGTTCCAAAAGCAGTCACTTGTGATTCATTTTTTTAGGAACCTTAGTAAACTATTCTTGATATTCCATCACGTGTCTAAACTATAAAACGTTCCTGAGGTCTTAAAGGGCCTTATACAAATATTATAACTTTGTTTTTATATAGGCTGTTTTGAAGAAACAAACTTTTGCGATAACACATCTTAACGTTTTCGTTTCGGTGTATCATATATTGACTCTGATTTGGGTTTATATAAGTATACTGAACTATAATTTTGTTTACAAATAGATCATCAGTTCAACAATTTAAAAAAACGTTAAATATTTAAAACAAAATAAATTATTTTTCTCTAAATCTACTATATTCAACCTACTGTATGCGACATTATTATCATTTAAGGCGTAAACATATATATTAGCAGTGTCTTCTCAAACATTATTTTTTATTTTAATCATAATTAATAGTGTAATAATTAAGTTTGAAAAAAATGTGCACGGATTATTAGTATTATATAATTAATCAAAACAGTCTTGTTTGGGCGTGTTTCGGTAACTATAATTTACCCACCCTACAGTTATATTACATGCATGCATGAATTAATCATTTATCATTTAACGACATAACAACAGGAGTTTTTTAGCAGTGTCTACTTAAATATAACTATTAGTTAAATTTATGAAACTACTGAGAAATAATGCAAGTAATAGATTCCGATTATACCTAACATATTTGAAAGCATATGACAGACAACAAAAAGATTGAAACACGCTATAATTGAAATATAATTGACTGGAACAAGAAATTAAGAAAATATCTGCCAATAACTAGAATTTTATATAAAAATGCATAGAGGTCACGTTCGGCAATATACATGTACAGTCAAAGTGTATAGTGACTGGGATCGAGGTGCCATTTGGGTTATCACATTTAATGTGTACGTACCTGTAAAGCCTATAAAGCAATTATGAACCAGTTACTGTAACTATGTGCATTTATTCCAGCTGCGTAACGTGGCCGATTTTCAACTTACTCCTAATACGAGGAGGTTCCCCAAAAAGGGTTTGTGTGTGGGGGTGGGGGTGGGGGTATCCACCGAATTTGGTTTCATATTTGGACTTAAATGGTGACTTCACAAGCGATATTTGTCAGGAAAATAGACAAAATAGAAAATAGAAAAATGTGGTATTTTTCCACTGTTATCTCACTCCCCGCTCTGATTGTTATTGCATGTTTCCATTTGTTAAGGATTCTTTTTTCCATGTTACTCCCGGAAGTAAAGGACTGCCATGCTACGCCCTTGCAAGTTGTATCCCCAATGACCTTTATGTCATGTTATGTCATACTAGTATATTGAAATGTACATAGACTAGAAAGGATGCGTACGGTATGCACATTGCTTTTGTAAGGTACATTTCTGGTTCCAGTGTCCTTAGATAAGACGTGCAAATTTTATTTCTGTCAATATTTTGCGTTCTAGATGGATAGTTGCAGGCAGGTTAAGATACTAAACAGTCATACGGATTTTCCATTGCCTGTAGATGTTAAAGGAGTTTAAGGTAATATTAGACATCTATTTTAACATTTCCCTCCACATTATTTCCCCTCTAAAATATGCTCGCAAGCATGTTAAGTGTAACAGAAATCTATTTCTGCATTAATTCTCATTAGTTCCATAAATTTAACAAAACACATGTTCAATGTCATAAGCGAGCAACTCTGATTCGGTAATTTCCATCTCCGTTGCTCTCTCCAAAGATCTCTCTTCATTCGGGTAAATATCGCTTCATTGGTAACAACTCGTCAATATCCCGAAGAATGACGAAATTGGCCGAGCTAGTACGTATACTCCGATAAAGGTGAATAGTTTATCAAACTACGAAAAGAGACAATCGTCGAAGTGAACCAAACAGACTGTTGATTCGAGGAAAAATCCGAAATTGCCGAAAATAATTTTATCAATGGCGGCACTTCCGGTGCGACACAGTTTTTTTGCCCAGTCAGGTACGATTTCAAAACTTGCACATATGTTATCATAAGCCGATCTTCGTCGGCCGGCAGCTCCGAAGGACGAGCTCTGCTCGGTATTACTGATATATATCATGCAACTAAATAACTAAAGCAGGACTATCTTTGAAGTATTATCGAAAATATGGCTTCCATGGATGGGCAGGCAGGGAGGGTCTGTCCCATGGGATGCCATCAACACAAAGTGCATGGCAGAGTGTTCGTCATCACCTCGTGCACGTGCTCCAAGCATGCAATCAATCCCAGAACCCTCCCGCCGATATTCCCCTTTGAATCCCGGGATGATTAAATTAAGCCTCCTATTGTTGGGGCCACGGGACAAATAGGGACCCCATCATCGCGCCTTTTTACCATATATGGCATTTTTATTTGAACAAAATATATTTTAAAGCAAAGAAAACAACTGCAAATTGATTACACATAAATATATAGATATAAAATGTATTAAGATTAGTCACCGGGTAATTTACATTGTTAGGAACAAATATCAAGCAAAATGAGTGAAAAGATAAGGCTTCGATCACCAGGGTTACTGGGGATCACTATGGGTGGGGATTAAAATTTGGTTACCTTGGGTTTCTATGAATAATGTTAAGGCTTGGTTACCAGGGGTATTGATAAACAGGGATTATTGTGTTTGTTTTTTATTATTATTGACATAATTATATTGTGGGTTACATATTATGCTGCATGGCAATGTGGGGGTTGTAAACTACATGATGCCCCAGCTGGAAGTTATATCTTTGGCGAAAAGTTTAAAGCGTGTGGTAGTACGCAAGTCCAAGGGAGGCCCAGGACAGTTAAAACTCCAAAAAGGAAGTTAGAGCTCATCAGTGATACTCTGGGCTCAGAAGTGGGGTGAGGGGACACCCCTGGCTTGCAGACCATTATTATAATCGTTTAAAAGTGGGGGCGGGGGAGTGTAGTGACTGCCGATAGGGGCCTTTATGACCTTGCGATCCGGTCCCTGGACTTGTAACCAAATTCCCGCCAAAATGACACCACATTACCTATAATCTGTTCCATTTGATTGGGGTGAAATTAGGGTAAGAATGAGGTTTGGTGCACCCTTGAACCGGTTTAAACTACCCGGTGGCCCCTTTCGCCACTGACCGTTCCAAAGCGGTATTCCTGTTGTCAACCTTTATATGTTTGTGATGTGCTTGTTTTACTGAGTGTGTTTGTGATGTACTTTTTTTTAATCACATTTGCGTTGTAATACTTCTTGGGATGACTGTATTCTGTGAATGCTTCTCTTTTCCTTAGCATGGTTGACCTCACCAAGGATGGGTATATATCTGACAGCATGACCACCATCACCAAAACAAAAACAAGACTCTTTGGTTACCTGGGAGAGCTATCAGTCGCAATAGCATAAAAATAAATACACACATTTTGTCAAATAGAGGTTGAATGTGCATATAGTATCACCCAAAGAGGGAATGATATAGACTGATCTCCATTCAATTACGAAGACGTCCCTACAAAACTGTTGTTGCATGCGGCAGATAAAGCATATAGTATCACACAGACTATATCGACATATTTAACTTTTGCTGACCTTTTCTGTACACCTTTTAACCATAAAACCCTGATCATTGACAACATACAACATGTCTTTTGTAGTCATTGTTACTTAGAACCCTGTTACATCGTAATGAATTTCAGCGATCCTTTACACCATATCAATGTTTTCGATCCAATGATTGATCGAGATCTGATGCTGATACATGCGCATACCCACAAAACTCATTTTTGACTTATCACCTCACGCGCGCTCATTAAAAGAACGTGTCGAAAACGTATACCTAATCGAGGTCACTTTAGATACGGATCTATTTTTGACACCCTTTCTATAATTTATGCGTGATGCCATCCGCTGGGGCATGGCTTCACCTGTCAATCATAGCCATAAAGTGTGTGTATGGGGAGCGGTATGTAGTGTTTTTGTCATGAAAGATAGCGCCACTTGTTGCACTACTTATGCAAAGTAGCAAGTAATTTGCAGACCATTTTCCAACAAATGTCATCCGCATACAATAATATGGACGATTTAGATCCACCAATATCGATACCTCTTTCACAAGGTCATTGGCGAATATGGAAAATAGTGTCGGTGAGACATTATCCCCCTGCTTAACGCCAGTATTACTGTCAAACCACTGTGTCACTGTGTTGGCAATGCGCGCACATGATGAAGATTGAGTATAGATACTTCTTATATAATTGTACATTTTACCATCAATGCGATTTAACAGTAACTTATACATTATCATGTCTCTATCGTTTGGGTAAATAAACAAAGCAGAGAAAACGTAGTCATTATTCCTATCAAGCGATTTAAGGTGAAAATATTATATTCACATAACCCGTTTGCCCATTTGCAAGAATATTGTTCTGTTCAAGATATTTATAAATACGTTTGTTCATGAACGAACTATACAGTTTACGCACACGAGACAATAGACTAACGCCTCCATAATTCATTGGTACACGTTTATCCGATGACAAATAATTGATTTTCTCCATGGTGAAGGGATAATGATTGTTTCAAATTCTAATTGAAATAGTTGTTGTAATACTGTAATAACTGTAGGAAATTTTAACACGATGTACGGTAGTTCGTCATAGCCGCTAGCTGAACGCTATTTCTTGTGCATAACAATGTATGTGATTTGTTCTAGGGTAATATTGTGATTTAATTGATTATTTGGCACATATAAAGGATTATCTATAGTGTTTTCAATTCAAACGTTATGCATTTAGCTTCACTGCAATGCGCTTCGTCAAACGTGTCATTGTATGAACAATTATAAAGGTCTTCAAATTCCAGCTTCCATTTATTGAGAACAGTAGTTTCTCCCATTTCTGCTCATGTGAGATAGGCATTTTCCTCATGTGAGATAACTCTATCTTACATGACATGTGACTTATGACGTCATGACGTTACGTCGACGTCGCCTTATTTTGGCGTTAAATCAGCAAAGTCATTGATTATATGCCGTTAATAAACACATAATGGGAGAAAAATAATCCATCATGAGTGATCCATGAAAGATAGGGAAATCTCACCCTCGGGATCAGAATTGCAACCAGGCACTCGGCAGAGCCTCGTCCTTGGTTACAATTCTGACCCTCGGGTGAGATTTCCCTATCTCACATGGATACTCACGATGGATTCTTATATTCTTCGTTCGATGCAATTCTATTGCTATCAACTACTTCAATGGGAATATAATTATTAGATCGTGGTCCTAGCTTTGTTATTTTATCCCAGAAATCATTAGGGTTGTTGGAAGGTAAGTCATCGATTTCAAGCGCGACAACCTGTCCTATGCGCGTTCCGAATGCCTTAATTTGCTATCCAAGACGTTTCTCGTTTCAATGTAGTCTCTACGTAAAGCTGTTTTAAAATTTCTGTTTTGCTTACGACGAACAAATTCGCGTACGTTATTACGTACGTCATTTCAAAGTTCTGTCAGAGTTTGGTTCCAGTATGGTTTTATTGTTTTCAGACGTTTATTTATACGTTTAGACGCGCTATATTGAGGAATATTTGCTTTCAATTCTCGTATAATGACGTCACACAAGCTTTCATATATGCCATCAATATCAGTCTGTGTATCTTTACAACGTTCAATGCGTGAAATAATGTTTATTAAAGCTGTTCTCGACATCTCACTATCCATAACATCTTCTGGAATTCTATTCAGTTTGAAACGTGGAGGAACAGCATCATGATAAGTTAATGTATCTTCATTCAATGTTCCATACTCAGATAAATCAAATTGGGTTAAGAGAACACTGTGTTTACCATCCCCGTGTGGTTCTCGGGGGCCCCGTTTGGTCACGGGGCAAAGAATAGGGCCACTGCAGATCCCTTTGGAGGGATAGGCAGAGGGGTAGAATCCCCCCAAATTCATGTTCATTTTATCATTTTTTGTTCATGTTCATTAAAGATCTTCATCATGATCCCTGCATTGTTTCAGGTGCTATCTCGCTCGCATCAAAAGAGCAGTGGCAGAAAAACAATAACGTGGCTCCAGCGTAAATGGAGTTTCTACGATAGAATTTGCAGCAACTCTGCAGTTCAGGGTGAGAAGGTTCTAGGCCCATTTCCCATATGTTATCTAGATGTACATGGAAGATGAGCCTGGCATGTTCATTCCTTTTAGGCGCCATATAACCTTTTCATGTGCTGATGGGCCTTAAACCCCAATTCAATTCAATTGAACTTTTACCAAGTAACTCGAGCATATTGTGGCTTTGAACAATAGGATGAACATTTAACGTCTGAAAATTAGAGCACTTATAAAAACTTCGCGTGGCACAAACAAATAGTCCACCACGACTTTACCTTTCCCGTATTTTGCTGTAAAATTGTCATTATTACTCTCAAATCTACCGTTAAGCACGCAGCACTATGATTCATTAACATACTCTAATAGGCCATGTCCATGCTGGTTAATAGATTGATCACCTGAGTCTCGTATGGGAATAGTATCAATATCACACAAAATGTCCGAATATAAAAAAAATGATACCCGGATGTCTTATGTACAAACTTTACACCTAATATACCATCGTAAGTTTTATCAATTACAGAAATATCAAAGTTTTCACAGATTCAGCGGTTTACAAGTATTCCTACTCCGCCAGAGGGCTTTGGGGGCATGTCTGTGTATCTCTCTACGGTTGAATCCATACCAAACATAATCGGGTACGTTAATAATTTCATTATGTGCTAAGTGAGTTTCACATATAGAGAATATGTCTGCGTTAACACATATAGCAAGATTCTGGCGTAAAAGATTATTTTCAGTTGTCCAACCACAAACATAAAGATTAGGACGGAGTGATTCCTAGCGGTCCATATACATTTAAAAATCAAATATCACTTCTGATAGTCTCATTATTTTCTCCAGCCTCTTACATTTTCTCAGTGTACTAGATTAATTTTCTTATCTATGGATTTATCAGAAGCTGTCTTTCGTTACAAAATATTTTTTATATTTACGAAACCCTAATGATATTAACCAGACATATATGTACACAAGTTTAAAACAATCCAAAATGTAATGACATATTATGCAAATGGGTTATGTATATGCAAACAAGCAGATGCAATAGAAAAGCCCACTTATTAAAATGGCTGCCCTTAAAACCAGCGGAGTTTGAAAACTATTGATGAAACAGTTCACCTGTGGCTTATACGGCATTGCACAACATATTCGTTCTAAAATAGAGATATAAATATCGAACAGGAAAAGTAGCATTCAAGGACGACAGTCAACCACAAAACCACACAGAAACAAAGAACAATTTAAAGATGAATAAAAGGCAAAATAAGACATCACAAACACAAAAGGCTGACAATAGGGCTACCACCTTGGAACGGTCAGTGGCAAAAAAGGCCGCTTGGGGTTTAATCCCGGTTCTAGGGTGCACCAAACCTCAAACTTACCATACTGTCATCTCAAACGGAACAGATTATAAATGGCATGCCCGTGATGTGATTGTCATTGTTGCAACGATATCATTGCGAGTGCAGAAAGCAAGGCATGCGTCTCATTGAGTATGACACACGAAACAGAAAGTTAACAATTGAGTACATTTACACTTACGTCATTTGTCATCTCTCTGTGTGGGAGGAATTTTACTCTATAGACAGTACATGGTTCTTTTTGCTCGATCACCTCAATTATGTCAATTCGTAAACCGTTAATATGTAGGACTCGTAAACGCCCGCCTGCAACTGCAGAGATGGAGAAGGGGAACTTTATGATGACAAAACAACAAAGTGCTGTCTCTCACCAATACCATCTGACAAGCACACGAACAGATGGAAACAGGACAGTGACCGAGGATGACTTTGCAAAGAGTCTTATTGAAAACGCATCGCGGCTTTTACGTTGTATGGTCTGAATCAGAAATGGCCAGAGTTATCAATTAGTGAGTCATCATAGGTATTTATATCTGGCGCGGCCAAAGGAAAGGCTCTGATCTTCGCCGTCATCAACAGGTTAAAAGTGTTCACGTAGCGTTTATAACACAGATTGGGCAACACGATAAAGGAACTAAAATATATCCAATGTCAGTATTGAGGATGTACTGGTTGACGAATATAAGATAGAAGACTCTCATGTGACAGAAGTAGTTAGATAAATAGGTATATTATATTATTGAAAGCATGAGTCGCTTGTGACTGAGCATCTAAACAAATGAACCAAGTCATTATTTCAACTGATAAACCAGAACATCTTACTTTTCCTCAGTGGTCATAAACCTAGGATAGATTCCGTCATATTACTCTCTCTCTCTCTCTCTCTCTCTCGCAGATACATTTTGTTTCAGGTTCGGAGTAAACACGGTTTGGGTTTTCTCACCAGCCATGTCTAACATTGAAACTCGTTTATTTGGATTATTAATCGGACTTTACGATATGTATTAAAACTCATTTGTCTCCTATTTTGGATGAAGGACCTGCAGTTGAAGTGTTGCTTGTTGATGGTGCTGCAATACGACTTATGCTGATAACGCATTTCTTAGGATGATTAGCAGATATGTGTACACATTGTTAAAAGTCAGCTACAGAAGGTTTAGTATGGTAGACCTCACCAAGGATGGTTATATATCTAACAGAATAACAGCCATCAGCAAATTTTAAACAAAGGCAGGAATATTTGTTTACCTTGCCGATGTATCAGTTGCAATAGAGCATAAAGAAATAAACACGTTCCGTCAAACAGAGGTGAAGATATGCATATAGTATCACACAAACGGGGGATGATGCAGACCGACCTCGATTCAATTAAGAAGACGTTAAAACAAAACGGTTGTTGCATGCGGAAGATAATGCCAAAAAACTTACAGGCGTTCACGATTGAGCATGGAATTACGTTCATACTGACACAATGTCATCGCGTGCTCAACTCCGACCCCTTCCTCGCTCGCTTGCTCGCTACGGGTGTGAAAATCGATTTGAATCCGGCGGAGATGTGCTTTAGGCATATAAACCATTCAGCAATACAGTAGAATTGCTCGAATGATATACGTTGAATATGCTATTTTAAAAGTAGTAAGTTCCAGCACTGCTGGGGAAGCCCAAAGTTATTTTCAAAACCCACAGCATCTATATAATAGCAAAAAGTTGAATTGTACTCAGTGTTATGTTATGATATCGATTTTTGTCACGTGAGACTTAGGGGACGGCGTCATCGGTTGTTTATATGTCTGACACGTCAAACATCCATTGACGCAATCGATGTAATTTCATGCTCAATCGGGAACGACTGTACATAATTGTTTAACATTGCTTCTCATTCCCCTAACTGGTCAGACTGTAGTTGCCCTTTGACAGTAAAATAACAGACAATAAATAGAGGTTATTAACTGGGGTAGGTGTGCCTCTTTGTGATATTGGCCCGAGATAGCCATATGAGGCCCGAGAGCTTTAGCTCGAGGGCCTGATATGGCTGTCGAGGGCCAAGGAAGGCACACCTACCCCAGTTAATGACCTGTTTATTACATGTGTAACCAAAACACTATTATTTTGGATAGATTATTAGATCTAAATTGCGCAAAGTCATTTCACCATGATATATCTTCTAACAAAATAGGCAGCATTATTAGGCAATATAAGTATAACATGAACATGTCATGTATAAAGGAATAAAAAACGAAAAACAATATTTAAGTACAAACAAGTATTTTAAGTCCGAACAACGGTTAAACTTTAAACAGCATTCACAAAAGAATCTGACATTAATGGAAGAAAAGAACGCATTTTCCTACATGCCTGCCTACCCATCTAAAACATCTAAGGTCATGTTTGGGCAAACTAGGATATTTTTAAGTGTGGCATAAGAGAAACTCTTGTCCTATACCTGTTACCTAAACAGCACACTTAATTAGCAAACCATTGATTATGTGAGATTAGGTTATCTTATATTTGATTCGATTAGAATGCTAAGTGAAACTGTGATCTCACGCATGAAAATTAAAGCGGTATGTATCCGCAAATTTGAGATAAGTTCTACTTGTTGATGTACTAAACAGGTTCTGATTTTAAAAGTCCTGATTGTTCAGTGAAACTTGGATCGCAAATATAAACAAAACATATACATATTTAACAGCGCCTCGGCAGTATATATGCGAGATTACTCCACATTGTTAAGCAAAACATTACTTGCATACCTGGACATCTTACAGCGTCTCGTCGGTTTGTATCAACATGTATAATTCTGATTGGTCAGCGAATCTCTTATCTCACACCAATATAGTGTCTTGTCAGTATGCGTCTGCATGTGTGAGATTATACTTAATTGTTAAACCTTCCAATTACTGAGTGTGGCGTCTCACCAGTATGTATTAGAAGACATAGGCAAGTCCACTGTATATAATAAACATATGATTGCATTCTCATACATATGATTTGAATATAAAATGAGACACATAAGATTCTCATATAAAACATATCATGTGATATTTATATAATAGGGATTTCATATTATTTTCATATGAGAATAAAATAAAAAGTCTCGCTAGTTTTCATATGATATTCAACATTCATGATTGTCATATGATATTTACATGCTTTGTTTTATATTAGAATCATGTACTGCTCGTTTCATATAAATAACATATAATAGGTATTATATGACAATCGTATAACAATTATATGTGGCAAAATTGGTAGTGTATGTACTTTCAGATATGATTATTGTGTAAATGTCTTGCTATACACATTACAGATGAATCTTCCCCGCCTTTACGAATCACATAGATTGACTCATAGTACCGACTTTGTTACATGACGACTATATTACTATTATGTAAAGGGCCTAATTGCTTAGGTATTGTCCACATGTATGTGTTTACAATTAATGATTATGTGTTACGTTTAATACATAGGCTTGATAATTAACTTCTCACAGATATGTACCGCACGTGCGTCTCTAGAATAAATGACGCTGGTAATCTGTTAATCAAATATCTGACTTACACGGCGTCTTGTCAGTATATTAACTAACAGTAGCCACACGGGTTTGTTTACAACAATTAGCATACATGCGGCACTTAAAATGCGTCTAACTAGTATGTTTCTACATATGTGTGTTTAAACTAGATGAGTGTTTGAATCTCATATCACACACCTGACACTTATACGGCTTCTCACCAGTGTCTATCATCGTATGTCTTCTCAGCGCTCATGTGTGTGCGAATCTCACACTTTACACATATATGGCTTTTTCCTGTATGATTGTTGAGATTTGCTAAGTGTATGAATCTCTAAGCACACACCCGACACTTAAATGGCTGCTCACCCGTACGTGTCCGCATGTGTACGCTGAGGTTTGATGATTGGATGAATCTCTTACCACACACCTGACACTTAAATGGCTTCTCACCTCTATGTATGTTCATGTGGGTTTTAAGCGATGATGATCGGGTGAATCTCATATCACACACTTGACACTTAAATGGCTTTTAACCTGTATGTATGTTCAGGTGTGTTTCAAGCGATGATGAATATGTGAACCTTCTTTCAAACATCTGACACTTAAATGGCTTATCACCAGTATGTATTCGCATGTGTCTGCTGAGATCTGATGATAGTGAGAATCTCATTTCACACTCCTGACATTTGAACGGTTTATCACTCGTATGTATCCGCATATGTCTGCTGAGATATTATGATTCTGCGAATCTCATATCACACTCCTGACACTTAAATGGTTTATCACCCGTATGTATCCGCAAATGTCTGCTGAAATCGGATGATCGGGCGAATCTCATATCACACTCCTGACACTTAAATGGTTTATCACCTGTATGTATAAGCATGTGTTGGCTGATGTATGATGATTGGGTGAATCTCTTATCACACACCATGCACTTAAATGGCTTTTCACCTGTATGTAGCCGCATGTGTCTACAGAGATCCGATGCTCGTGTGAATCTCTTATCACACGCATGACACTTAAATACGGGTTGCTCACACGTATGTATCCGCCTGTGTACGCTGAGTTGTGATGATTGGGTGAATCTCTTATCACACACCTGGCACTTAACCGGCTTATCACCCGTATGTATATGCATGTGTACGCTGAGGTTTGACGAATGGGTGAATCTCTTATCACACACCTGACACTTAAATGACTTCTCACCTGTATGTATATGCATGTGTTTGCTGATGGATGATGATTGGGTGAATCTCTTACCACACACCAGACATTTAAATGGCTTTTCACCTGTATGTATCCGCATGTGTCTGCTGAGATCAGATGATCGTGCGAATCTCTCATCACACTCCTGACACGTAAATGCCTTCTCTTCACTATGCAGTTCCATGTCTATGGTTATACTTATAGCTTGTATTACTGACACGTCAATGGATTCTCACCAGTAGCTACTATGATGCATTTTTACTTAAGTTAATTTTGGTGACAGGCCATCGCACACTTGAAATTGAATATTGTCTTCTCAGAATGTGTCAGCATGTGTGAGATTGGTGAACGTTTAAATATCTTATTGCACTTTGGACAAAACATCCAAAACTATTGATGGAGTAAAATACACGTTATATTGTTTATCTGGCACAGAAAGATTAAGCCTACCTCCGTCGAATGATGCTCTTATTCTATTTATTAATACTGTAAATAGTCACCGTTGGTACACTTGCATTGCACCATATAAGAATAAGTCTCAGAACATTTATATATTTTTTAAACATGAGATTCACCGCACTTTTTCAAACCATAAAGACCATGACATGAAGACCATGAAGTCTGTTTTGTATTTCTCTCATGCACGGTTCTACATAGTCGCTTGTACTAATATTTCCATACACGGTTCTGCACATACTTGTCCTGAATGGCCGTTTTAGTTAACTGCAAAAATTAAAACATGTATATATTGGCTATGGTATTATATCTAATATATGATTTTGCAAAAAATACATTCTCAATGCATTTCTTCTTAGAATAGAGATATAATATAACAGGATTAATAGTGTTGTCAATACTTTTTGTAGATTTTTTAATAAAAAGGAACATTTTCGGATTTTTTTCTTTTAAATGATCAAAAAAATAAATGTATATAGTCTACATTGATAAGCTAAAGGAGGAACAGAAAGAGATCCGCGAAACACTTTTGAACAAAAACTTTTGAGACTTTTAAAACTGAAAGTTTAAAGCGTGCAAAGAAAATTTAGCGCACTATAAATTCATTTTCACAAAAAAAAAGAGGTCAATGACCTTGAAGCTCTACTGATAGGTTTTGATAGCTAGATCACCATTCCTCTGAACTTTCATGAACATCTGTCAAGTAGTTTCAGAGGAGTAATGAATGAATGGTGTTTTACGGCACGTCGACACATAAATAGGTCATATTCTGCGCAAAAATTGATGAAAAATGAAGAAATGAGGCATTAATTAAAAATTAATGTAAATATATAAAGATAAAACTATTAAAAAAATAAGGGATGATAAGGTGTAATATAAACTATGTATGTAAATCAACGAATGCCCGTCAACGGGTATATAAACAAGTAAATATATATAAAAACACATTATAATGATTTATGTAGTCTGATCTCTTTTAGGAAATCTCAAACAAGACTAAAATCTACAGTATCAAATAACTCTTTCATAGTATTAACATTGTAGTACCTTTGACGCATAGGATCAAAGTATACACATTCAAATAAGATGTGTTTGACCGTTAACGGTGCAAAGCAGGGTATACATTCTGGTAATTGCTCACCTTGTAATAAATATGAATGAGTATAACGTGTATGCCCTATCCTGCACCGGGCTAAGACAACTTCCTCTCGACGAATGGGTCTACTAGAAGAACGCCATTCACCGAGTAACGGTTTAATTGGATGGAGTTTATTGTTAACTGAAAAATCCCAAGCGGTTTGCCAAGAGTTACGATAGAAAAAGTGTTTATACAACCTTTAAAATCAGTATAAGGTAATTTGGTATTAGATAAATGTAAATCTAATGCTGCCTTAGCAGCACTATCAGCTCTATCATTACCACGTATTCCTACATGGCTTGGAAGCCAGCAGAAAAAAATAACATTATCAATTATAAGAGAATTGTACTTTTCTAAAAGTTGAAGCACAACTGGGTTATCATGTTTCATATTACCCAGTGCCTGAAGAGATGAAAGGGAATCAGAAAATATTACAAAATGGTCATCATCAGATTCCTGAATATAATTTAAGGCAAGTTCAATTGCCTTAAGTTCAGCTGAAAAGATAGAGGCCTTGTCAGACAGGCGGCTCTTTATGCTGTGTTTGTGAACAGCGGATGCAGCTACCTTATCTCCATCTTTAGAGCCATCTGTGTAGATAAGTTGAAAGTCACTGTATTTCGATTTAATTTCATTAAATTTGCTTTGAAAGACAGTAGGGTCTGTACTGGATTTGTTATTATTACAAAGATCAAAAATAATTGTTGGAGTTTCCAAAGTCCACGGTGGAATTTGTGGTACTTTGTACTTGGCAATCAAATTTAGGTCGATTTAAGTTATTAATTTTGGTTTAATTCGAATAGCCTTCGGTTTTCGATCAAAAAGAGGTTCACAACTAGGATTAAAAACATTATCGAAAGTTGGGTTTGAAGGGTTAGACTTTAATTTAATGGCGTATTGAAGAGCTAATTTGTCCCGTCTATGAGACAGTGATGGTTCATTAGCTTCAACATATAGACTTTCGGCTGGTGATGTACGAAAGGCCCCTAAGGCGAGTCGTAATCCTTGATTATGTATAGGGTCGAGCATCTGCAAGTACGACTTGCGAGTCGATCCATATACTATCGAGCCGTAGTCCAGCTTGGATCTGATAAGAGATCTGTAAAGTCGCAAGAGGACTTTTCGATCTGCTCCCCAATTAGTGTTTGCAACAACTTTAAGTAAGTTAAGAGCTTTAAGGCATTTGGCCTTCAAGTATTTAAGGTGTGGTATAAACGTTAATTTACGGTCGAAAATAAGACCAAGGAATTTTATTTCATCCACTACTGGTATTGGTGACCCATCCAGTGTTAGATGAGGGTCTTCATGATGTTAACGAAGTTGACAAAAGTGCATGCAATTAGTTTTAGACTTAGAAAATTTAAAACCATTTTCATCAGACCAGGTCTGAAGTTTATTTAGACATTGTTGTAATTGTCTCTCGATAGTATTCATGTTTTTTGCACGATAACATATAACAAAGTCGTCAACGTATAGCGAACAATCCACACCTGGATTGATGCATTTTACTATACTGTTAATCTTTATATTAAAAAGTGTGACAGAGAGTATGCTGCCCTGTGGAACACCCACCTCCTGTTCATGAATATCAGAGAGGGTTGAACCCATTCGGACACGAAATTGTCTATCATCTAAGAATTTCTCTATAAAAATGGGTAATCGGCCTCTAAGACCAAGGTCATGAAGATCATTCATAATACCGTACTTCCATGCAGTATCATAAGCTTTCTCCAAGTCAAATAATACAGCGACTAGATGTTCTTTTTTTATGAAAGCTTCCCTAATAAATGATTCAACTCGAATGAGATTGTCTGTTGTGCCTCGTTGGCGCCGGAATCCACTTTGATACTTTGTTATCAGCTTGTTGGACTCCAGGTACCAAACGAGTCTCTCATTAATCATTCGTTCCATGGTTTTACATATACAACTCGTTAAAGCAATAGGGCGATAATTTATTGGGTCCGTATGATCCTTTCTAGGTTTGGGGACTGGAATAACGATTGCTTCCCGCCAAGAATCGGGGAAGTTTCCCGTCACCCAAACCTTATTAAATATATCAAGAAGGGTAGAGAGACAAGATTCAGGTAAATGTTTTAGTAATTGATAATGGATATCATCAGGACCAGCTGATGTATCATTAGCCATTTTAATGGGACTCTCGAAGTTCTTTGAGAGTGAATAGTTTATTGTATTTCTCCAAGTTTTTTGACTTGAAGTTCCGCTTCTTCTGTTCTTTTAGTTTCTTATTTTTCAGAAAATTTGGTTGACAATTTTCAAAAGAAGAATTTTTTGAAAATGTTTCTGCCAAAGTGTTTGTAATATCTTTGACAGATGTTATATCTCCATTATCTGTCTTAAGATGATTTACATAACTAGAATTACCTTTACCACTTATTTTTCGGACCATGTCCCATGTCTTCTTAAGAGATGAGCGAGAATTCAGCCTAGAGACGCAAGATCTCCAGGATTTTCTCTTGCTATCCTTAATAGTACGACGGGCTTTCGCACGAAAAACTCTTAAGTTATCTAAATTTGTTTGAGTTGGCCGCAAGTTAAAATTATTTAATGCAGCTTTACGATCGCTGACTGCCTTTTTGCAGACATCGTCGTACCATGGTTTATGTTGGCGTTTAGGATTTGCCGAGGTTTTTGGAATAGTTTGATCAGCTATATCGTGAAGAGTTTTGGTAAAAAGAGCAGTTGCGTCTTCGACATCCTCGAAAACGGAAGGCTTTAATTGTTCTTCGCAAAGAGATTGAAACGTAGTCCAATCAGCCTTGCGAAGTTTCCATCGTTGCTTTTTTTCGAGAAGTGGAGGGCCGATATTTTCAAGAAATATGGGGAAGTGGTCACTTCCACAGAGGTCGTCTCCAACACTCCACGAAAAATCCATCAAAAGCGTTGGATTGCATATTGTTAAATCAATGGAAGAATGAGAGCCTGTAGCAGGATGTAAGTTAGTATGTGATTTATTATTAAAAAGACACAAATTGTTTTTGGCTAAGAAATCCTCAATTTTCTTGCCTTTATCGTTTATATCTTTACAACCCCAGATGTAGTTGTGTGCATTAAAATCGCCCAAGAGTATAAAAGGTGATGGCAATTGTGCAACTAGGTGATTTGGATCTTTAGGGTCTAGTGAAGAACTAGGTGGTAAATATAAGGAACAAATTGTTATGACTCTGTGCATAGTAAAGAAGGATAGAAATATCGGACAGGGAACGCACACTGACCGCAATAGCTTGCAAATTTGTTTTCAACGCAACAGGTCTGTGAGGAATGTTTCGATTAACGATTATCGAAACTCCACCAGTCGCCTTGTCCCCAGTATCACAAATATGATTGTATAGTGAGTATTGTTGAAAAGATACCTTATCACTTGTCTTCAAGAATGTTTCTTGAAGACAAAAGGCAATAGGGTTGTGTTCATTTAAAATTAAGCTGATTTCATCATAATTTGGTTTCAAACCTCGACAATTCCATTGAATGATCTTATTAGTTTTACCCATTATTTAGCGCTAATGCGATTTTTTATTTTATTTTTGGCCTTAGATTTAGGAGAGGTCTTAGGAGACTCAAGCAGCGACATCTCCACTGATGAATCCTCCTCCCTGGAAGAAGTCAGCTGAAGTGGCACCTCAAATAACTTTTCATGAGATGATGGAAGTGCCAGTGCAGCTGCTGGGTCTGAAATGTCCATGAGCTGTTTGAATTTGTTATGCAGCTCAATAGGGCCGTTAGACACCTTTGGCTGCTCCTTGTGCTCCCTCGTTGAAGAAGCACTAGGCTTTCCAACTTTTCAAAGGAGTAGTTGCTACAGAGGAGTAGTTGCTACACGTTATTATTATATAACTCTATGTAAACGATGTAATGACACATCAAAATGATTTTCGACAAGGACCAACATCATGTTATGTTGATCATTTTAGAAAAAGTCCCATATCAATATCACTTATAGCTTTCAAGAAGTAGATGCTACAAACCTTTATTCTAAATCTATTTTTTAGACGTGGCGGCCATCACATTTCCGGGCTAAAATTTTGCTAGGATCAACTAGACGTCAAGAGCAACATTCCTGTGAAGTTTCATGAACATCTGTAAAGTAGTTTCAGAGGAGTAGTCGCTACACGTTTTTACTTTATAACTCTATGTAAACAAAGATGGCCGCCGGCAACCATGTGTAATGTCGAATCAAAAGGATTTTCAACAAGGACCAACATCAAGGCATGCTGATCAATTTTATAAAAAGTCCCATATCAATATCACTTATAGTTATCAGGTAGTAGTCGCTACAATATTTTTTAAATCTATTTTTAGCCGCTGCGGCAATCTTGAATTTCTGGGCGGCCTAACATTTCTCTAGGATCAACTAGACATCAAGAGCAACATTCCTGTGTAGTTTCATGAAAATCCGTCAGGTTGTTTCAGAGGAGTAGTCGCCGCAAAAATATGTTTAAGGCAGACAGACGGACGGACGGACGGACGGACGGATGGCGGACAACGTACCACGGCATCAGCTCAACTGATCTTTGATAAGTAGAGCTACAAATATAAAAAACTAAGTATGTTTTAAGCTTTGAGAGGGAATTTAAAATGAGATTAGAAAGACTTGGTTTAATGTATACCACATCTGCTGTTTCATGGAAGGGCGCATAATATTTTTAGTTATTTTACATAATATTTTACGCAGATGCGTGATGAATGTAAATACAAAGTCTTCATAACTCTTAAGCAAAGTATAATCATCTTGACAAAGTGATACATAGAAGCAGTCGCTAGCTCCTGACACTTGCTATTTCAGTTGGGATGCCCAATCCAAAAAGCCAGACATATACTGCTACTACTTCAACGGTTGTTATGTCACTGAAGGAACTAATTATTTCCTTAGGTGTAATTATATATGTTATGCTATGTTATATATTTAGTCAAGAGTATTAAACCAGGTTTTCATATTAATATACAATTATATAAAAACCATGCTCACATTGATTATCCCAATTGAATTGACATTTGTAAATACTCTCCTTTGTTTCGCCGACTATGAAGTGTTACATGACCAATGCAGGAAATAGATGATAAACTAGGAAAAATAAACCTGTTAATTCATGAAAATTGTTTGTTTTAAATATTATAAGATTTGATGAAAGATTCGGAGAATCCGGAATTTACCCGATTTGGCAGGTTTGGTGAAAGCTCATTTTTCCTATTATGTCCTGTGGAGCACCTAGTACTGATAAAACATGTTGATTTCTTCTAGTTCTCCTACCACCACAACAGTCTTGTTGCAATATAGTAAATGGAGTCATACATAAAAGGGGAAGTAACAAAAAAAGAAGTTTTCGGGTGTTTATCATTAAATATATTATTGGCAAAGAATTATTCACAAATATTAAAGATCGTATTATACCTTATTCTTTTTAAAATTTTGATTTATTTGTTGGTGTAATGAAAAAAAAGTTATAATGAATTTTTTAAGAAGCAAGAATGGAAACTGAAAACAAAACTATTTAATCGTTTCTAAAACAGGTTGGACTGACCCAAGGCAACACCTAATATGAAATAGGTTAAACCTATAGGGCGAGCACAGTTCATGTTTGATTGTGCCGCTGCGTATGTATGCACCGGTTTGTGCAAGTCTAGCTGCGAGAATCGTAGCTCTTATGGCGTGTACCTATACCATGGTAGGTACATACCACCATAAGAGCCATGATTCTCACGTCTGGTCAAATCTACCTGTACGTGTCTTATGAATCGTGACATCCCACCCCAACAAATTTCAATGGGTGTGTGGGTGTGTGTGTGTGTATTTCTAAGGATTATAATCCGTCCGCCTACGACAGGCGTCGTACACGACGATTATAGGCACAATTGAGTCTGGACTTTTATCTGTGTGTTTGTGTGTGATGTGATGATATGTCTACTTGAAGCAGCGAACTCAATGGTTTCTTTATAGTGCTGCCACACTGGAATACCACACCGTAGTAGACATGATACCCCCAGTCACACTATTCTGACACTGGTCAATCAGTCGTAGCACTACCCATTATTTGCTCATCACTACTAATCAAATTGTATGTTTCATTCTTATTTCACACATTGACGGTAATATTGTGTATTTTAAGAGCTAAAAGTTACAGACATTGTCTCTTTAATGGATGTCACATGAGCAACAGATATAAATATTGCAGTGCCAGCGATTACAAACAATAAATAAAACCTTTTAGCTTTTAATCAACACATTTATTACAGCACACTTATGTGGGTCTATGAGATCATGTTTCTACACATACATTTCATGAGTGAAAAAAAGTTTATTTGCTTGTGCTCAATATCTGCTTTAATTATGGACAGTGTCAAGTTACAGTAATAATAAAACTAGCTCAAAACTACTTACTAATAATGGCATTCACAATCGTGCCGTCTAGTGGTGCCCTTGATTTAGAACCCTTCACACAACTGTTTCTCAGTGTCTCGTCGTCAAAAAACACAATTATCAAAAGCCTTGCCATGGCAGTTCCACTGTTTTTTGCCTTCTAAGGCAGGCATCAAGCTGTGCTACCGATAGTCTCACACCATAGCCAGGAACCAACTCGACTTCATGTGTGCTGGAACTCTAAATGAAACAAAAAAGAGGTCAACAACCTTGAAGCTCTACTGATAGGTTTTGATAGCTAGATCAGCATTCCTGTGAAGTTTCATAAAAATATGTAACATAGTTTCAGGAGTAGTCGTTACAAGTTTTTACTATATAACTCTATGTAAACAAAGATGGCCACTGGCGGTCATGTTTAATGTTGAATCAAAATAATTTTCGACAAGGATCACCATCATGTCATGGTGATCATTTTAGAAAAAGTCTGATATCAATATCACTTACAGTTGTCAAGAAGTAGTTGCTACAAACTTGTTTTTAAAAAATATATTTTTAGCCGTGGTGGCCATCTTGAATTTCAGGCCTATCCAAAATTTTGCTGGGATCAAATAGACATCAAGAGCAACATTCCTGTCAAGTTTCATGGAAATCTGTTAAGTAGTTTCAGAGAAGTAGTCGCTACAAGTTTCTACTATGTAACGCTATGTAAAAAAGATGGCCGCTGGCGGCCATGTATAATGTCAAATCATAATAGTTTTCAACAAGGATCAACATCATGTCATGCTGATCCGACTAAATGTGACCTATATTTCGAAAGGTTGGATGAACGAACAGACTAATGGACAAATATATACCCGGACAACATTGTAATCGCTAAATCAAGATCCGTAAACGGGCTCAACAAAAATTAGAACTCTACAAAAGAATATATGTCTGCACTTTATACCTACATTTTTTTTTAAGTATAATAGATTAACACGTTGTTATTACATTTTCATCGGCAAAAGATTGGAATTTCTCAGCTAAAAATTATTACTATTACTAATTATATCTAACTCCGAACACAAAAATAACTAACTGTGACGCCGAGTTGACGTCAATAACGTGGTAATGACGTCAACGTTATCCGCTGATAACGTTCAACAAAGCGAATAATTTCGGTTAAAATCATGCACAAACTGATTTAAAATGTAATAAACAGATTATTTAACTGCTGTGTTCGATTATAGAGAAATCCTTCAATCGATGGTAACATGTTTTTTCACTCACTCATACGCTCTTTCGTGAAAAGAATCACACGTCTCCCATCTCATGAAGGATTTCCCTATAATCGATCCCAGCAGTTAAATAATCTGCGCAGTATCATCAGTGAATATTTTAATTATAAATATTTATGGAAGATACTCCTTACTTTTTCAAATGTCAAGCAAGACGTATTTATAGACCGATACTTACAGCTTGATATGCAGTATATATGTCGTCATCCATGGAATCGATACTTTCCACTTGCTGGCTCACTGACGGAATATTCTTCTGTGTGTTTTGTGTCATTAGTGAGTTTGTTGGTGAAATATGCTGTGTGTTTGGTGAGCTTGTTGGTGAAATATGTGTGTTTGATATTGTCGGTGCAGTTATCTGCAGCCTCACTCATCAAGTTCGAAATGGTTAGTCAGTGTTACTTTGTTTGATGGGAAAAGTATGTGTAAAATATTTGTGAACAATAACGAATCCCGATCGATTACGTACTCGTTGGAAATTATGGGCCCATCTTTTTTGAATTTTTCTATCCTTTTTTCAAAAGATATTCTCCAACGACCAGTCTCTTGACGATAATGTTCTTTTTAGATACTGCACACAACCCCCCCCCCTCCCCCCCCCCCCCCCCCCCCACCAGCCACCACACCACACACCATAATCCGAGCATTCTCTGACCTTGCATTCCCATTTTACGATTTTGATATTTCATCTGCTTAAAAAGCCACACACAAAAAGATAAAAAAAGAAGGCTTTTAGGGTCAAAGAATGTTTGAATTAAGAATTACGGTGAGATCTTGCATGCAATGTGTGTGGCTCTCCCTGCACACAGTGCCGAAGGCTTTACATCCACTCCAAAAGATAGCATACTTTCGCTGATGGGGTCATTGTTGTACTGGGTACTACAGAAAGGCAACCGGGTTACATTTATGTTTACAGAAATGTACCTGAAAATTATCGAAATCCAGAAAGGCCCCCAAATATACAGAAATGTACCCGAGACAAAATAACGCAAGAGTACAATGCGAAACTTTCATTAACGATTCACTTTTGTAAAAGTTTAGCTTACATATTTAAATTTTAATGTATTTACGTTTTAAATGGTGCCAATTTATATTTTGAAAAACAATATTTTTGATATCCCGTTTTGATGATTCGATTATCAGAATTCCCAATGCAAATTTGCGTGTGTGTGTGTGTTTTTCCAGTGGGGGCTTCGGAAATAAAAGTACAGGGATTCCTTCATTAACTATTCTTGAATGACAAGCTGTGTATTTGTTTACATTTTGCGCGGGGTTTGATGATTTACAACTTCCGGTTTTATGACAATACGTTCTAGATTTTATTACTAACTATGGCAGCCTAAATATGTTTTTAAGAACAATAGTGCAATAGTTAATGATAAACAATATTGTTTAAGTAGTTGTTTATCAAGTTCTAAATTGTTTCAATTCCGCCAATGAGATCTTGTTTGTCTGGCTATGTTTCTGTATATTTGGGGATAGTTCTGGATTCAAAGATTTTAGGGTACGTTTCTGTATACATAGATGTACCCCGGGTACCTTTCTGTAGTACACAATACGACAATGACCCCATCAGCCATACTTTCGCAGTACCTAAAGTCCTGAGTCAGTTGACGGCAAACAAACAATCGTTAATTCTGGCCCCAGCTATTTTTATATCCATCTTGATTTGAGCTTGAACTAGCGCTTCTAGTAGCTATAGCGCTTAAATTGTATAACTTCCATTTAAACATTTGTGTACATAACGCGCAAGATTGAAAGAGTGGGTTATCAATCTGTTTTGCAGCAACATTGTTTAAGCAGCCATTACCCAACTGGAAGCTGAAGTATGAAAACATGTGAAAAGAGTAAAATACTAAGAATCAAATGATTGTTCTCTTAAAGGTCCTTATTCTCTTTCAGGACGATGTCAAATGGATTGATGGCGAAAATCAATATGAATGGAAATTTCCCTTCAAGATCACATGTCTCTGCAAAATTATAATTGGTAATGTATTAATTAAAGGTATTAAATCTAGCTCTGTAGAGGGCAACATGTACAGTACGGCTCACGCGAAGCACACACTTTACTCGATTCGCTGAGTTTGGCCCTATCGAGTGCCAAGCGAATCTATGCCAAGTCAATGTTTTGAATTGGCGAATCTATGTGGCGAAAGGACACGGAAGTCACTGTGTAGAATCCAATTCACCATAAGTTCACACCTTTGGCAATTTATTTTTTGGGAACAAATCTTAATTTTCCGACAACTTCAACTTGTCCGACATCGTGCTTGAAAAAAGCAATCAATTGGCAGAAAAATACAAACGCCGAGTGCATCTTTCCCGTGCAAATTTGACATGACTGATAAATATAATGAATACATTCAGTAATTCATTTTGAAGTCTACTTTAATGAGTCGCTGGGACTCACATATGTTGAAAGTCGGTAGCGCGGCAGATTTGTAACTGGAGGCCACGGGTTCAATCCTCCGTGGTGCCACTGAGTTCCGTCGGAGTGTTCTTGGGCAAGACCCTTTCCCTTAGCCTCACCCGTCGGATGGGGACGTAAACCGGGCGGTCCCGTGTATCAGGTCTATCCTCCGAGCATGTTAAAAAAACATAGGAATCTATTCGATAATAAGAGTAGATTCCTATGTATCCTTCCCC
>JAWPHD010010801.1:0-89910 GCA_037043455.1 Cyrtodaria siliqua | reverse complement strand
TTGGATTAATAATATGTATAACTGAGGTCAACTGAGCCATTAAATACTACTGGAGTGGGTTCTTAGAATTAATAATTATGTATAACTGAGGTCAACTGAGCCACTAAATACTGCTGGAGTGGGTTCTTGTGATTAATAATTATGTATAACTGAGGTCAACTGAGCCACTAAATACTACAGGAGTGGGATCTTGGGATTAATAATTATGTATAGCTGAGGTCAGCTGAGATCAGCTGAGCCATTAAATACTAGTGGAGTGGTTCATGCAATTTATAAGTATATAATATCGAAGTCAGCTGAGCCATTAATTACTACTGGAGTGGGTTCTTGTGATTATTAATTATGTATAGCTGAGGTCAACTGAACCATTAAATACTACAGGAGCGGGTTCTTGTCGGTAATAAATATGTAAAGCTGAGGTCAACTGAGCCATTAAATACTATCGGAGTAGTTTCTTGTGATTAATAATTATGTTTAGCTGAGGTCAACTGAACCATTAAATACTACAGGAGAGGGTCCGTGTTGTTAATAATTAGGGTATAGCGGAGGTCAACTGAACCATTAAATACTACAGTATAGGGTTCTTGTTATTTATATTTATGTATAGCTGAGGTCAGCTGAGCCATTAAATACTACTGTAGTGGGTTCTTGTGATTAATAATTATGTATAACTGAGGTCAACTGAGCCACTAAATACTGCTGTAGTGGGTTCTTGTGATTAATAATTATGTATAACTGAGGTCAACTGAGCCACTTAATACTGCTGGAGTGGGTTCTAGTGATTAATAATTATGTATAACTGAGGTCAACTGAGCCATTAAATACTACAGGAGTGGGATCTTGTGATTAATATTAGGTATAACTGAGGTCAACTGAGCCATTACATACTACTGGAGTGGGTTCTTGTGATTATAAGTATGTATAACTGAGGTCAACTGAGCCACTAAATACTACTGGAGTAGGTACTTTGGATAATAATTATGTATAACTGAGGTCAACTGAGCCATTAAATACTACTGGAGTGGGTTATTGTGATTAATTATTATGTATAACTGAGGTCAACTGCGCCACTAAATACTACTGAAGTGGGTTCTTGTGATTAATAATTATGTATAGTCTGAGGTCAACTGAATCATTATATACTACTGGAGTGGGTTATTGTGATTAATTATTATGTATAACTGAGGTCAACTGAGCCACTAAATACTACTGAAGTGGGTTCTAGTGATTAATAATTATGTATAACTGAGGTCACTGAGCCACTAAATACTACTGAAGTGGGTTCGTGTGATTAATAATTATGTATAGCTGAGGTCAGCTGAGCCAATAAATATTACTGAAGTGGGTTCGTGTGATTAATAATTATGTATAGCTGAGGTCAACTGAGCCACTTAATAGTACTGAAGTGGGTTCTTGTGATTAATAATTATGTATAGCTGAGGTCAACTGAACCATTATATACTACTGAGTGGGTATTGTGATTAGTTATTATGTATAACTGAGGTCAACTGAGGCCACTAAATACTACTGAAGTGGGTTCTTGAGATTAATAATTATGTATAGCTGAGGTCAACTGAACCATTATAACTACTGAGTGGGTTATTGTGATTAATTATTATGTATAACTGAGGTCAGCTGAAGCCACTAAATACTGCTGGAGTGGGTTCTTGTGATTAATAATTATGTATAACTGAATTCAACTGAGCCATTAAATACTACTGGAGTGGGTTCTTATGATTAATAATTATGTATAACTGAGGTCAACTGAGCCACTAAATACTACAGGCGAGGGTTCTGGTGGTAAATAATTAAGTATAGCTGAGTTCAACTAAGCCACTAAATACAGTTGAAGAGGGTTCATGGGATTAATAAATATTGATAGCTTATGGCAGCTGAGCCATTAATAACTACTGGAGTAGGTTCTTGGATTAATAATTAATATAGCTGAGGTCAACTGAGCCATTAAATACTACTGGAGTGGGTTCTTGTGATTAATAATTATGTATAACTGAGGTCAACTGAGCCACTAAATACTACTGGAATGGGTTCTTGTGGGTAATAATTATGTACAGCTGAGGTCAACTGAGCCATTAAATACTACTGGATTGGGTTTCTTGTGGTTAATAATTATGTATAGCTGAGGTCAACTGAACCATTAAATACTACAGTATAGTGTTCTTGTGATTAATAATTATGTATAGCTGAGGTCAACTGAACCATTAAATACTACTGGAGTGGGTTCTTGTGATTAATAATTATGTGGGGTTATTGTGGGTAATAATTATGTACAGCTGGGGTCAACTGAACCGTTAAATACTACAGGAGAGGGTTCTTGTGGTTAATAATTATGTATAGCTGAGGTCAACTGAACCATAAATACTACAGTATAGTGTTCTTGTGATTAATAATTATGTATAGCTGAGGTCAACTGAACCATTAAATACTATTTGAGTGGGTTCTTGTGATTAATAATTATGTATAACTGAGGTCAACTGAGCCACAAAATACTGCTGGAGTGGGTTCGTGTGATTAATAATTATGTATAGCTGAGGTCAACTGAACCATTAAATACTACTGATGTGGGTTCCTGGATTAATAATTATGTATAGCTAGCTGAGGTCACTGAGCCATTAAATACTACTGGAGTGGGTTCTTGTGATTAATAATAATGTATAACTGAGGTCAACTGAGCCACTAGATACTACTGAAGTGGGTTCTTGTGATTAATAATTATGTATAGCTGAGGTCAACTGAGCCTTTAAATACTATTTGAGTGGGTTCTTGTGATTAATAATTATGTATAACTGAGGTCAACTGAGCCACTAAATACTACTGGAGTGGGTTCTTGTGATTAATAATTATGTATAGCTGAGGTCAACTGAGCTTTAAATACTACTGGAGTGGGTTCTTGTGATAAATAATTATGTATAACTGAGGTCAACTGAGCCACTAAATACTACTGGAGTGGGTTCTTGGGATTAATAATTATGTATAACTGAGGTCAACTGTGCCATTAAATACTGCTGGAGTGGGTTCTTGAATTAATATTTATGTATAACTGAGGTCAAACTGTGCCATTAAATACTACTGGAATAGGTTCTTGTGATTAATAATTATGTATAACTGAGGTCAACTTCTCCACTAAATACTACTGGAGTGGGTTCTTTTGATTAATAATTATGTATAACTGAGGTCAACTGAGCCATTAAATACTGCTGGAGTGGGTACTTGGGATTAATAATTATGTATACTGTGGTCAACTGAGCCACTAAATACTGCTGGAGTGGATTCTTGTGATTAATAATTAGGTATAGCTGAGGTCAACTGAGTCATTAAATACTGCTGGAGGTGGATTCTTGTGATTAATAATTATGTATAGTGTAGGTCAACTGAGCCATTAAATTCTACTGGAGTGGGTTCTTGTGATTAATAATTAGGTATAGCTGAGGTCAACTGAGCCACTAAATACTACTGGAGTAGGTACTTTGGATTAATAATTATGTATAATTGAGGTCAACTGAGCCACTAAATACTACTGAGTTGGTTCTTGTGAATAATAATTAGGTACAGCTGAGGTCAACTGAGTCATTAAATACTGCTGGAGTGGGTTCTTGTGATTAATAATTAGGTATAGCTGAGGTCAACTGAGCCATTAAATACCACTGGAGTGGGTTCTTTTGATTAATAATTATGTATAACTGAGGTCAACTCAGCCACTAATACTACTGGAGTGGGTTCTTGTGAATAATAATTATGTATAATTGAAGTCCACTGAGCCACTAAATACTGCTGGAGTGGGTTCTTGTGAATAATAATTATGTATAGCTGAGGTCAACTGAGCCATTAAGTACTACTGGAGTGGGTTCTAGGGATTAATAATTATATATAACTGAGGTCAACTGAGCCACTAAATACTGCTGGAGTGGGTTCTTGGGATTAATAATTATGTATAGCTGAGGTCAACTGAGTCATTAAATACTACTGGAGTGGGTTCTTGTGATTAATAATTATGTATAGCTGAGGTCAACTGAGCCATTAAATACCACTGGAGTGGGTTCTTTTGATTAATAATTATGTATAACTGAGGTCAACTGAGCCACTAAATACTACTGGAGTGGGTTCTTGTGAATAATAATTATGTATAATTGAGGTCCACTGAGCCACTAAATACTGCTGGAGTGGGTTCTTGCGAATAATAAGGATGTATAATTGAGGTCCACTGAGCCACTAAATACTACTGGAGTGGGTTCTTGGGATTAATAATTATGTATAGCTGAGGTCAACTGAGCCATTAAATACTACTGGAGTGTGTTCTTGGGATTAATAATTATGTATAGCTGAGGTCAGCCGAGTGATTTAATACTACTGGAGTGGGTTCTCGTAATTAATAATTATGTATAACTGAGGTCGACTGAGCCACTAAATACTACAGGAGTGGGTTCTTGGGATTAATAATTATGTATAGCTGAGGTCAACTGCGCCACTAAAAACTACTGGAGTAGGTTCTTGTGATTAATAATTATGTATTACTGAGGTCAGCTGAACCATTACATACTGCTGGAGTGAGTTCTAGGGATTAATAATTATGTATAGCTGAGGTCAACTGAACCATTAAATACTACTGGAGTAGGTTCTTGTGATTAATAATGATGTATAACTGAGGTCAGCTGAGCCATTAAATACTACTGGAGTGGGTTCTTGTGATTAATAATTATGTATAACTGAGGTCAACTGCGCCACTAAATACTACTGGAGTAGGTTCTTGTGATTAATAATTATGTATTACTGAGGTCAGCTGAGCCATTAAATACTACTGTAGTGGTTTCTAGGGATTAATAATTATGTATAGCTGAGGTCAACTGAACCATTAAATAATACTGGAGTAGGTTCTTGTGATTAATAATGATGTATAACTGAGGTCAGCTGAGCCATTAAATACTACTGTAGTGGGTTCTTGGGATTAATAATTATGTATAACTGAGGTCAACTGCGCCACTAAATACTACTGGAGTAGGTTCTTGTGATTAATAATTATGTATTACTGAGGTCAGCTGAGCCATTAAATACTGCTGGAGTGGGTTTTAGGGATTAATAATTATGTATAGCTGAGGTCAACTGAACCATTAAATACTACTGGAGTAGGTTCTTGTGATTAATAATGATGTATAACTGAGGTCAGCTGAGCCATTAAATACTACTGGGGTGGGTTCTTGGGTTTAATAATTATGTATATGTGAGGCCATCTGATCCATTAAATACTACTAGAGTGGGTTCTTGGGATTAATAATTATGTATAGCTGAGGTCAACTGAACCATTAAATACTACTGGAGTAGGTTCTTGTGATTAATAATGATGTATAACTGAGGTCAGCTGAGCCATTAAATACTACTGGAGTGGGTTCTTGAGATTAATAATTATGTATAGCTGAGGTCAACTGAGCCATTAAATACCACTGGAGTGGGTTCTTTTGATTAATAATTATGTATAACTGAGGTCAACTGAGCCACTAAATACTACTGGAGTGGGTTCTTGTGAATAATAATTATGTATAATTGAGGTCCACTGAGCCACTAAATACTGCTGGAGTGGGTTCTTGTGAATAATAATTATGTATAATTGAGGTCAACTGAGCCATTAAATACTACTGGAGTGGGTTCTTAGGATTAATAATTATGTATAACTGAGGTCAACTGAGCCACTAAATACTACTGGAGTAGGTTCTTGTGATTAATAATTATGTATTACTGATGTCAGCTGAGCCATTAAATACTACTGTAGTGGGTTCTAGGGATTAATAATTATGTATAGCTGAGGTCAACTGAACCATTAAATACTACTGGAGTAGGTTCTTGGGATTAATAATGATGTATAACTGAGGTCAGCTGAGCCATTATATACTACTGGAGTGGGTTATTGTGATTAGTTATTATGTATAACTGAGGTCAACTGAGCCACTAAATACTACTGAAGTGGGTTCTTGAGATTAATAATTATGTATAGCTGAGGTCAACTGAACCCTTATATACTACTGGAGTGGGTTATTGTGATTAATTATTATGTATTACTGAGGTCAGCTGAACCATTAAATACTGCTGTAGTGGGTTCTAGGGATTAATAATTATGTATAGCTGAGGTCAACTGAACCATTAAATACTACTGGAGTAGATTCTTGTGATTAATATTTATGTATAACTGAGGTCAGCTGAGCCATTAAATACTACTGGAGTGGGTTCTTGGGATTAATAATTAGGTATAGCTGAGTTCAGCTGAGCCCCTAAATACTATAGTATAGGGTTCTTGTGATTAATACTTATGTATAGCTGAGGTCAGCTGAGACACTACATACTACTGTGCGATTAATAAGTATATAATGCCGAAGTCATCTGAGCCATTAATTACTACTGGAGTGGGTTCTTGTGATTAATAATTATAGACAGCTGAAGTCAACTATGTCATTCGATACCATTTGAGTTGGTTCTTAGTATAAGTAAATCATATAATATAATACACATTTGTATTCAACATTTAAAATGTGGTTTCTTTACGTCCCATCAGCATATCTAATCATAATCGGAGTTAAAATGTCCATCAGACTTGCCACCGCCAGTCGAGGGACATACATCGGATAGAAGTAAATTCAATGCATTAATTGCTGATTCTATGAGACTTCTCACTTACTTACATTTAAAGCATTTGTTTTCGAAAGCAATGTAACTGCATCCATCACTCGTATCAAAGGTGTCCGTAAATGTACATACTTCTCCTACTGCACAATCTCCCTGCGCGTCTGCACTCTGAAAAATATTTGCATATTCAGTCAAACCCATGTTAAAAGACCACTAAATGTAAGCGCAACAATGTTCTCTTAATACATGTGATACCTGTATTACAAAACCACTGAATGGAAGAACAAAGCTGGTCTCCTATTACCCAAGGAATAATCTCTGTCAACTTAGGCATCACGAAATGTATTTGCTCTGTCATCCGTTGCCACTTGTTAATCGGTGCCCGTTTTATGAAACAACTTAAGACCATTTTGATAGTTAAACTATTTCTTAAATGCTTCACTATAAATTACAATTTTAATGAAAACATAAAATTTTAATGTGTTTCATTTCATTTTCTTATACAGGTGATATTACTGCACTACGTCACTCATAACTGTCGTCTGTATTTAATGATTTGGTGAACAAAGTGAACGATTTTAAAATGTAAGACTTATCGTAAGATGTTTAACAAAACGTTCAGCAGCCCTGCTTTTATTAAACATCTTACGATAAGTCATAAAATTTAAAATCGTTTACTTTTTTCACCTAAGCATTCAATGCAGACAATTAGTTGTGCTCGTACTGCAAAAATATCACATATATCAAAAAATTAAATGAAACCACGTTTATTTGAAAACTGTAATTTATAGTGAAGCATTCAAGTTAAGAAATTCATTTACGATTAAATAGTCGTAAGTTGTTTCACAAAACTGGGTCCTGGGCCCTGCTCTGTGTACTAATGCAACACGTTTTCTCACCCAAAGACCACTTTCGAAGAGGACAACTTCTTCCAATTAGCACTCACACCCTCCAAATTTACCTCAATGTCGCTCTTTATTTTATGATAAGCAATGAAATACTGTATTTTATCAGTGAAATAAAAGTGTTATTCCACACTGTGGAATATAGAGTTTTATTCCACAGTAGCTGCCGGGACTACTTTTTTAATGTACAACCAACACAAATGCACAGTAACACGACTCACAAGATATTCCAACTGTTATACTGTTAAATCCACTGTTTATTTAATTAATTTCTTTCTTTGACGTTAACGGTTTCAAAAAAGTGACGACATGTAACGTTTCGTTAGGTCATCGTGAACAGGGCGCGTAGCCAGGTGTGCAAAACGGTTTAGCTACTGAAATTGCTTAAATAATTATTTGTAAAATCATAACATAAAAAGAAAATTTGTTGTTTTGTCGTGAATAACATATTTTATTTCATCTCGAAGTTAGACAACTTTTATATTTTCACTCATGCTTCGCATTCGTGAAAATATAAAGTTTTCTCACTTCTCGATGAATTAAAATATGTTATTCACTCCAAAACAACAAATATCCTCTATTTATCTGAGTAAAATACACGCTAACTAGAATAGCACCAATGGAAAACAGGTTATGTTCGTAACACGTTGA
Organism: Cyrtodaria siliqua; assembly: GCA_037043455.1. NCBI lineage: Eukaryota > Metazoa > Mollusca > Bivalvia > Adapedonta > Hiatellidae > Cyrtodaria > Cyrtodaria siliqua. The sequence goes on along the minus strand of JAWPHD010010801.1, from coordinate 81,727 downwards.
AGTTTAAGTTAGAATATCTGCCATGCCGGTCGACGGAATTCGTCGGGATATTCATTGTATGTGTAAAGACATGTACACCTTCAGGCTTGTACATTTTTGTTTCATTGCCATTTTGAAAAAACAAAAACAGGAAGGAAACAGGCTCGTAGCTACACTTCACATAACGTAAATATCGACAAATAATCAGGGAAATGTACTAAAACGCAGTAAATTTCATATAGATCCTAAACCTAATCGGCACTTCTTTGTGGGATGGGAATGGGGTTGTGATGTGGGTGGTGGGGGAGGTTGACACGCTCCCGGACAACTTCCAACTAGAAATGGATTTGCCGCGGTACAATTTCAATGCTGGCTATTGGGTTGGGAACTATCTAACATGTACATATGTCCACCGTTTTCCTGAGCTCTCTCATCCAGTAAGCCCTCTTTCATCAAAGGAACGCATTGATCATTGTGAATGTGCATTAGCAATTTAGCCCCTATCTTAAATTTATATTTATGTTCATGTTAAATTGTGTTCAAACGCACATGAGCTCTTACCTCGGCCGCAAAATCATCCAGTACTTTCTGACGTTCTTGGAAATAAAAAAAGACAAATGGCAATGGTGATTTTTGTTTCTTATTCACTTTTTTTGTAAGTTTTTCTACATGATTTGCATATTTGGAAATCATTTTGATAAGTATGATTAGTATTTAAATAGTTCAAAGGAAACTGTCTTTGCATATTCCTAAGTGTTTAGTATAACATAAAATGTGTACTTTCCAGCTCCTTCGGGCAATAATCTTATCATCAGAGTGAAAATTCTTACTATCACCCTCTCGTGAATGTGATATTTATATACTATCACTCTCCCGTGAATATGATTTGTATATACTATCGACGGTAAGTAGGTCCAGAGTAATTTTTATATTGCAACATCATATCATTAGTCGAAACTCGCGTTGATGTCTGTCTGTCTATAGTTAAAGTATGTTTATGACTGTACACTTTTTCCTTTGAAATCTTAAATAAATGAGTTTCTCTCAAACTCCTAACGAAGCGGAAACGTCCAAAGCAAAAGTTGGTAATTTAAACATAAATGTAAATATTTTTCCCTATAGCAACTTTTCATCGTTTTTGATGAACAGTGACACATCGTTTGACGAAATACACGGATTACAATACTTTAAATCGAACTCATCGACAATGTCTACTTACTATATCTCTCTGGGATATATAGTGTATAATGCCTACTAACAGTTTCCCTCTGTTGATACTATAAACCGTTACAATATCTACTTACCGGCTATCCCTCTGGATAGTGTAAAGTGTTGTATGTCTACTTACCGCACTTTCTGGAAAGTATAGGTTACACTATCTGCTTAACCTGTCTCTATTTGATAGTATTTGATACAATGTCTACGTAACATCTCTTTCTCTTGCTAGTGTACTTAACAATGCCTACCGTATTTGTCCTTCTCTCTCCCTTGATAGTATCAGTTACAACGTCCAGTTACCGTCTTATTTTTTGATAGTATAGGGTATAATGTATACATAACGCATCTCACTTGATAGTTTATGGTTCAGTCTATATTTACCATCTCTCTAGTGAGGGCATAATGTACACTGTCTAATGACTGTCTATCTCTAGATAGTGTAATGTCTACTTATTGCCTCTCTCTTGATACTTACTATAAGGTACATTTTCTACTTACAGCCTCTTCATCTCTCTCTCTCTCTCTCTCTCTCTCTCTCTCTCTCTTGATAGTATAATGTACAATGTATTCTTACCACCGCTCTCGTACATGGCTTGTGTAAGGTTTCGGCTTCAGTGAAATACACCGACAACACAACCTAAATAGTGTATGATTGAAAAATTAAACATGAAATATAATGTTCATATCAGTTTGTAGGGAACAAAAGTATTGGATACAAGTAGCTAGGTCTTTATTTGTAATATACTCTACCCATCACTCACAGTTACACATTGTATATCGATGTCTTGAATTCAGAGTTGATAAAGATATTTTGAATTCAGCGACTAATAAACAGGGCTAAGTCAGCGAGTGCAGTGAGTTTCAATGAGTGTCCCTAACGGTGAATGCCATTAAGTGTAAGTACGTGTTAGTGAGTGTCAGTGACTATGAGCTGGTATCCGTGAGTGTCGGTGGGTGTCTGAGAGATGCAAAAGTGTTTTCAAGTCAGAGCCATTGAGCATAAGTGACAATGCAAGTGTTCGTTAGTGTCATGTAGTGCTAATGAGTGTCAATGTGCATCAGTGAGATTCAGTGAGTATCAGTGAGTGTCAGCTAGTATCAGTGAGACGTTGCGATAACGAAAACACGAACAAGTTGACTTTGTCTTCAACAATTGACAATTATTTCGTATTATAGATTATTCAATTTGTATTCCTTGGAACGATTTGTTGCGAACAGGACGACGAGTTCAGTCATATTTTGCCATATAAATGCAATGCCATACACATTCTAACATGTATTGCAGTATATACATAAACCATTATGAATTATAAAACATTATGAATTTATAATTAACAACAACAACATGCTTGAAGACTTAAAATCAAAACAGTTTACAATATAAACATTAGACATATTGCGGAATGTACATGCATACTTGTACATATAATTATTTTATTATGAAATATATTTGAAATAAAACAGCAAACGTAGACTCTTTTAAAGCTAATTAACCGAACAGAGAAAATCTAGTTAACTTGTGCAAATTTATACTAAAGAAAAAAGAAAGGCAACTCGGGAATTTTCGCTATATATATATCTCGAGCGCAGTGTATTATGTACGCATGGGCAATGCGACTTGAACACTAAATAAAATAATGATCACACGTAATACAATAGAGACACAATCTGTGATTAGTGAAATGTGTTTATGAACATTTAGTATATATTTTTTGGACTGAAAAGTAGGTAAATAAATTAATTGGAGAGTAAACCATTTCGATTCATTTGAATGAGCTTGTGAGACATTTATACCTGCTTCATAAAGTAACCGTGACAAGAGAACGGTTAGTATTTGTAATAAAACTGCATTATGTCCAATCAGCCAAGTGGAAAGCTATTTAAAACGACAAATTGCCCAATAAAAACCAGAGATGATAAATCTCTTTAAAACCGGTTGGCAGTTTATGGGGTTAAAATGTTTTGTTTTTTTCAAACCTACCCTTACTATAGATGCTCATAACCTAATAGCTAATAGTTTGTAATGGTTGGATCCAGACCTATTAGAGACGGTTAGATTCGAACTCCAAGGGCGCCTGAATAAGAACGTGGTATATATGCACAAGGACAACGAATCTTGTGTAATTAAACTGCCCAATTACCGTTAGCTGTCGTAAATACTTAAATTCACGGATATGCAACGAACAACAAACACTACATACTTATTAGTTAAACACGCTTAAGCAAAATAATGATTTTGAAGAACTAATTTTTGGCTCAAGCAGGTGAGCAAATTTGGATTTAACAGTGCAATATCTTTATATTAAATACAGGACGGCTCGAAGCGAAACTTTCACACTGATCCGTGTTACAAAGTGTACTGTGAGTTTTAAAAAAAAAGTAAGGGTGTCGTGTCTCTCTTTAATGTTTACATTAACATGTTTAAGCTACATTATAATTAAGGTATCTATATATAAAAAAAGAGAATGATAATGGACCTTTGAAAACGGCCGAGCACGACACATACGAAATATTGCAGTCTCGGTTTGATTGAGACTGTTCATGAGTGGTAGTGAAATATGCTAGCTAACGCTCACGCCCTCTATACCTATTTTATTAAAACGAACTTGTGCGAATAGGTTTTAGAACTATTATTTGGGGCGCTTGTTTCAGCCAAAGGTTTTTTGGACTTTTCAGACAAAATGCAATGTGGTATATCAGTGAAACAGACATTTTTAGTGGTAAATAAACATTCTTTACTTTTCAAAATCGGTTGAGAAATAATAATTCCATGCGCGAAACCTGTTTTTGATGGGACATTTTCAATGCAAAATTCTGCTGCATGAAATATTTGAAAAATACTTCTTTTTAGAATTTTTATCCGAAAATGTTTTTAAATTAAGACAAACTGAAAGTTTTATTACAAAATATGAAGGCTAAATGAAGTTATATGATTTTTTTAAATTTTATGCTGTCACATCAATAAGGAATTTACATGGGAAAAGCACCATCAAAAATTCATTGGGGCTGTAAAATATTTATTTCTTAACTGATTTTCAAAACTAAGGTATTTATATTTACCACTAAAAATACCAGTTTTAATGATATGTAAATGGAGTTAGTATTATTTAAATTGCTCAAGCTTTTGCTGAAAAACCTTTGGCTGAAACAAGCGCCCCGAACAATATGACAAGTATTTTATAGGACGTGTATGACAAATCATATTATACTGAAAAATAACGAAAAGAAACTCAAGCATTTATATACGGCACACCTAATAAGTCAGAGAAATACCTTGACGTTTAGTTAGAAAAAAGGCTGAAGCTAGTTAGGGTATTGACGCAATTGTGCTATTGTAGAGTTTGTTTTTATCCCAGTACATTATATTAGTCTTTTTACATCAATTGCCTTTGTTCAGTCATTTATATTAATTTTAAGAATAGTATGAAGCACTTTGTTTTTGAATATTACTAACTGTTGATAGTATTTCACCAAAAATATATTCAAACCTATGGTAGAATGACGAACAAAAGTTGAAAACACACAATTCTATTTAAATATATGCAAACAGATTTAAAGTCAAAATTATACTGGATTAATCAATCGAAAGGCTAATGTCAATGCTCGATAAATACGTCAAGATTACCAAGTGTCTCTTTAAGATGCATTTTCAAACAAACACAGTTACACAAGAAATAATTAAAAATAAATGATCATTAAACATTACATACACCACGTCACCCGAGCGTTAAGAAGGCACAACTTCACAAGAACAGTCAATTATCAGTTCTAAAACAACAACAACAACAACAACAACAACAACAACAACAACAACAACAACATTAACAGTAACACAAAATAATAATAATAAGTTTGCTAGAATAATACATAGCAGTGCATGTACATTACTAAAACCACTAATCTTATTACAGTATTATAGATGTACTTACGCATGCGTGCACGAAAACAAATTTTCCCGTCATGGTTCTAATCCAGCCCACAGTTTGGATAGCTATGAACAAATATGATACGGCTCCTGCGTCTTATACAAATTTAAAGGTACTCCATGTGATGCTCGTACCGTAAAGTCACAGTGTGCTAATTAAACTATTTATTGAAATTGACGGAGGTCCTATAACTTAATAAGGGAATGAAGACCAATTCAATCCATTAAATAGAATAGAATAGACAACAACTTTGTAAACTGTGCCAGCTAAAAAGTGTCAGTCGCGAAACTCACGTGAACTAATGCACTGTTACTTTACGTCCCATGAACACTGCTCTTTTGCAAAAACGGGTATAGTGCTGGGCCACGTATAGTTACAGTACTGTGTTTTTATACAAAATAATTGTTTCAATTAATGCCTGCAATCCTAAATCGCAACAAAAAACATTCTCAACATACAAAAACAGAAAAACTGTGAAAGTTTTAGTGGGTGCTACACCAGGAGGACTAGTATCCTTTGTTTCAGCGGTCTATGGTGGCAGTGAGAGTGACCGACAGGTTACTTAACGTAGTTCATTATTACACAGTTGTGATGCAAATGACAGCATTATGGCTGACAAAGGATTCAATGTTCAAGATCTTTTTGCTCCACATAATTTTTCTATTAATATACCAACATTCTTTAAGAAAAAGAACAGAATGACGTAATGAACCGTAATCTGAGACCGTAGAATAGCAAGTAAACGTGTAGACATATAAATTACCCGCCATTCGATTTGCCCATATGACCGGCTTGTTATAAATCATGTAATAAAACAGTCATTTAATGACATCCCGGTCAATAGTAACAATATTTGCCCTCGGTGAATCGAAGGACCATGTTAACTATTCACACTTGATCCTTCCATATACCTCAAGCAAAAAGTAATAAATTGACGGGAAAGTCATTAAATATCTGGATATAATTACACCGACTGAAAAATACATGTACACTTGATTGTAGTTTTATCTCACACTTTTTTTTATCATAGTCACGTTATTGTTGGTGCTAATTTGCAACAGAAATTATAAATATTATATTTGATTTGCCTTTTTATATCGTATAGGTTAACAGTTTTAAAAGCCGGTAGTAAATGGCTAATTTCATTAAGTACTCGCAAATTTGCTACCAATGTTTAAAACCTGACTGCGAAAAAACACACAGAAAAATGCGAATCAGTTAGCCCAACTTAGGTCAACTCCCATAACCGGCTAAATTCTTATTACCATATGCATGAACTGTATACAATTCATTCTATGATCATCATCCAGCAATGATGTAGTTAGTCAGGCTCTGCATGTTGACTGACAGTGGTTTTACTAGAACTGAACTAGGTCTTCCTCCATCAATAAAGCTGGTTGCCACATAGTGTGTTTTAAAGGGACACACTCTTTATTCTTCAATCTTTATTTGTTTAAAACTGTTAGTTTTCCTGTATAACTTGCATGCATGTATGTGCAATCATTACTCTTCAATATTAGAATAGTTCAAGACAAATTGATTTAACATACATGTATTACAAACTTCTGAATATATATTTAAACATTTGGTAACATAAAAAAATATATGAAAACTCAAGTTTATTTAATATTATGCAAGCAAGTTGAAAGTTAAGACGATACTGAATTTTACTGTTGATACAGACTTAACAATTGCCATGTGTCCCTTTTATTCAGACTAGTTTCTGTAAATGCGCCACCTGTGAATGATTAAACAAATAAAAACATACAATAAAATATATTTTATTACATTCAGATTTGTTATATTTCTTTATTTACAATCAACTCTGTGTAAATGGTCAGAATAATCTATTAATCATTTACCTGTCTGAGGCAAACATATTTTAAAGTGTCGATATTTTTAACTCCTTTAAGCTAAAATTCAGTGCAATTTGACCCGTTTAAGCATCTCATTTAGATGTCAGATTTGATCCATACCTGGATCAGTAAAACATTGGTTGTTTAAGGCAGGTTTGCTGTATATTACATGCACATAATATATTTCCGCACTAATCTAGTCGAAAACAATTGATCATGATACACATGATTGTATCACGAATAGATGTATCATATCTCTGTTCTACAAGAATATAAAGCTCCTCGGACCAATCAATAATTCAGCCTTCATTTGCATATTTATTACACTAGTGTAAATATAATAAATATATCATGGCTTTATTACACACCAACACCGCTAGTTTGTAATAAATTATGGTTTATCTGGTGTGTAGACAACTGTTTCTAATAAATAATTTCTTTATAGAAAAACTTGTTCAAAAAAGCTGGTTCAAAATAAACATCATAAAAGGTCTGCAACTTTGTCAGCATACTGGAAATAAAGCCATCATCTCTTTCAATGCGGATACACTTGATGTCTGCTAGTGTATAAACAATGAAGTCGCAGTGCAATCGTCCAGTGCAAAACAACTGCCCTTGAACCTGATAATAATAGTTATGATTTTTATCCAGGCAAAATCCAGTCGTCAACTTTAAGATATGGAACCGTTACAGGTGTGATATCTTTGTCTTTGGCAGAGCAAAGTTTTGTTTTTGACAGAGTAAAGACACTTAATTTCAATTACTAAACTATTCCATCTGGTGAAGAGGCAAGGAATGGTGAAGTTTCAGATACAAAAATTCCACACTTGTCTACCTTGCATTTGCATAATTGTTCGTAACTTGTTACAGCCTCTTTTTCAAACTTTAACCCATGATCTGTCGCTTTAGATTTGAAGGATTTTGTGTCGATTAGATTTTTGGCCAACTTCGAGAGGTCTGTGCGATCTGTTGCCTTACAAATTCTGCCGAAATGAGATGAATGAATTCTCTACTTCCTCTCTTCATGCCATAATTCATTTGCACATTGACCTCGAGTTCTTTCCTCGATCCTGCTAACTTGACCATTAGAAACATTTGTCAAACCCATTCTCTCCAGTAAAATGTCCTCGGGTTTGTTCATAAGATAATCATGGTCCTTGGTGACGGCCCTGATATTCGCGGGTTCATATAAATGCGCGATCGGCATTGTTGAAACTTGACTGAATTCAAACAAGTATTTCTAAAGTAAGATGGATACCATTTAGTTCCAATATATTGTGAAAGTCGCGGTTCAAAGACTACATTTGTGCTCTCATCAGCTCCAGGCATTTCTATATCACGCGCCTTTGCAGGTGATCCCGTATATTTCTTCACTTGATGAAACGATTGTAGTTTCTCCGTGCATGTGTTCTCCACAATGACAGACCCCGTTTTCTGAAACATATGGGCAGCATAAAGTACGGCACAAACATGCTTACAGTGAGCATTTGGGCCCATCCCAGCACCACATTTACACTGTGCTTCTAAAACTTCACCATCTCGTGAGATACGAATGTCCACAATGTAAACAACCGCCTTCTTCATTTCCGCTCGACTTGCACTTTTCACAAAATAGCAATCCTGAACTTCCGACTCATGTATTCTCATGTAACAAAGATAATTCTCCTTGTACACATTTAATGGAGTTTGATCAAACTGCTTGTCAAATTTCATGAGATAAGAAGTTATGTCTTCCATTTCAACATGTGCACATTTTTTGTCATTGTTCAGATCCAAATAGCTCAGTGAATCAGGCAGTTTCATAACATACTTAGCTTGGACTGGACTGTCTGGTCTACCGAAGTTTTTTTTAGCTCTTTTTTTTTTATATTTAACGTTATGGACTTTATCAAAATTCGTGCTGCTCTTGCGTGGTAGAAAAGGGGATAAATTACCCCACCCACTTACAATAATGACAAAAAAAGCGCAAACACATCGCAAACAAAACACATAACTTTAGTACAAAAACATAATTTTCTAATACATATTGGTATATAATAGCCTATTAATTGAATTGAGATCTTTTAAATACGAGAAGACTGCACTGTTTCCATGGTTTCATGAACAAACAGCGAGTATTGCCAAACAGTGAAACACGGCGATCTCGAAATACTTATTATCTACGTAAACAATACGTTTGTATTACACTTACCGCTCAATAAGCTCCTTCTCAGGGCCTGATGGGCGTGCATTTCGTTTTCTGAGTTCGTCTCTCAGTTGATTTAATGTTAAAAAGCAATATTTTGCTGACATTTTGCGTTTATGTTTGTTCTGGAACACGGAAGTAAATTTAGGACCAATGTGATCGTAGCGCCGCCAGTCGGCGCCAAGGGAGATAATCCACTAATGTTCCTCATTTCGGAACACTTGAAATGCATGCATTCGTTGAGGATAACAACAAAACTTTCCGATTGCGAAATGGGATCAGTCGTTATTTTTCGCCAAAAGTCAGCGCCTCCTGTCGTCTTAATACGAGACTCGTCATCTGATTGTTTCTGACAAGTTCCTAATTATATAATTCTAAGTGCTTACTTCTATATTCTATGTCTCCATGTATTTGTTTGTTGTTGCTGTTGTTTTAATTGAAATGTTTGTATGAATATGAAATATAGCACAAGGTGATATATAGCACAAGGTGTAAAATAAATAAACGATTAAGAAAACGAAAATAGGCACTTAGAAGTTAAAATTTGAAAAATAGGCACTTAGAAGTTAAAATTTTGAATAATAGCAATAAATAACAACATTTGACATTGATAGAAAATGAAATGTAATACAAAGCATTGAGAAAATAACATAAGAGATGATAGCAAGATGTCATATACATATATGCATTATGTAATAAACCATCATAGACTTATGGCGGCTATGCCCTTCCATATGTATGGGTTATGTATTTTATTAAACTATTTAAGGCGGTTTCACAGTTGAGATTGAAGATCTTGGTAACTAACAAAATTATATCTGATTAGATAAGGTGGAGTTCACTAAATATATGCTTTACTGATCATATACTTAAATCAAATCAATCGTTTGTGCATAACGTAAATAATTATGTCGGGCATGTTAATGTTCATGGATGCGTGCATTGATGTGTCATCAGAATAACCTCAGCCAGTCACCGAATCGTCATTATGGTAACGATTTCACATATGATAATATCTGATATGCAAATTCAAAAATAAAACTTTTAAATGGATAATGTTCGTTCGGTGATTATACAGAAATATGTATTGAGAGCATTAGGTGATTACGAATACCATTAGTTGTTGCACAGTCTATTTCGTTTAAACATCTTTCGACCTTTCATTTTAAAATAACAATTACATTCCAGAGGTTCGCTTTTTATTTTCGCAGGTTGAGAACACTCTGACATGATGGATGTCCTACGTGAAATATGCACACGCTATAACTTGTGTTGTGTTGGTTCCTACACTAGAAGAGTGGTCCACGGAACACGGTTGTCGCCTGCCGTGTGCTTATTTCAGCAAGTACAATCTTACTAATTATAACGTTTGAAGACAGGGAGTGAGATGAATATGTATGTGAAGTTTCATGAACATAGGTCAAATACTTTTCAATTTATGACCAGCTTTGTAAGGTTTATGAAAGGGGGCATAACTCTGTCAAAACAAAAGTTAATGTTATTGGACATGGGTCTAACACTTTTCAAAAAATTATATTTTTTTCTTCAGTTATCATGGTTATAAAGCAATGTTTTAATCAGTGTTCCTCTGAGTGTCAGTGTCAATGTTTGTTTAAATGCGTATGTAGATCGATGTATATATTTTTCCATTTCACAATAACACCTCAGTTTGTTAAAACACATTTCTTTTACATCTGAGTGTCGCCACCGACCCAGCAGGCCTTTTTGGTGAGTATAACATTGGCACAACGTAAAAATTGAATAACTGAAATAGTTGTACTAACGTACAAATCACAATCAAAATGAAAGTGTTTTAGACGCCTTTTTACCGACTACAAAACGACGTCATACTCCTAACGTTTTATTGACGTCGATGTGACGTCAAAAGCCAACTTTTCATTTACGTTCAACAGTGACGTGAAACAATGTCAAGCCGACGTCAAACCTCAATGTTGTTTTGATGTCAAAAGTTGATATTGGGGTGATGTCAACACTAAACGTTGCATCAACTTCAAAAAGAGACTTGAATTAACGTAGAAAAAGGTATTTAGGTTTCCTGCCGTGAAACAAATGTTATTTGACGCAAATGCAACGTTGGTACAACGCCATAACCCAAACTTGTATTGATGTTGGATTCACAGTCAAAATACGTTTTACAGACGTAAATTTCAGTCGTCAAACCTCGAAGTTGTACTGACGTACCAATCACAGTCAGAATGAAAGTTGTTTAGACGCCTTTTTACCGACGTCAAACCTCAATGGTGTTTTGGCATCAAACGTTGATGTTGATGTGACCTCAACACTAAAAGTTGCATCGACGTCACAATGAGACGTGAATCAAAGTCAACACCCAAAATGGTATTGACCTTGCATTTAGGTTTCGAGATGTTATTTGATGCCAATGCAACGTTGGTACAAAGTCATAAATCAAACTTTACTGACGTTGGATTCACAGTCAAAATACGATGTTTATACCTAAACTGCTGTCGTCAAACCCCAACATTGTATTTCTCTGATGTCAAAACAACGTCTGTACAATCCGATGAGAATTGTTTGTACATCAGTCTTACTGATAAGTACACTTGTTTTTAATCAAGTAATTGAACTAGATAGGGCAGTATGAAAACAATAAACAAATTAACATTTCGTGATTCTTTATATAATAATAAAAATAACGAGAAAAACTATTGCACATATCAGAGCAAAACTAATGCACATATCAAACAGCAACCGAATCAATGATTTAATGAGGAAATTGGATAAGTCATAAAAAAGAAGAGGCCCAAGAGGTTTTGTGGACGCTGTACTGACTAGAACGGCTCTTATAACAAGGGCTGTCGTCATACAATTCAAATCAGTACCCCTTTTTTAAAACATTGCAAAAATAACCACAAAACAACAACATAAACTTCAACACTTGACCCATGCTAACAATTTAAACAAGAGGCCCTAGTTCTAATTGTGTATGGTTATTTAGGGACTCGACGCACAACAATTGTTTAAATAAGTTTTGACCACGTGTAGAGGGGCCTCTTTATGCAGGCGGTCAAACAAAATTTTATACAGTTGTTGTGCCTCGAGTCCCTAAATAACCATACTAAATTATAACTAGGGGTTATTTTTAGTAAAATCAAATGTCTCCCATACATGAGAAAGTGCCATAAATCCGCCTAAAATCATTCAACTGGTACACGACGAAGGTATGTGCAACTAGGCTTGGTAATGACCATCCCTAATAAGTTTCAGGGGATCAGGGAAGTAGTCGGGACAAAGCTTAGGTATTAAAACCTTTAAAGGGCCATAACTCCTCCAAATATTCTCCAACCAGAACACGGCGACGATATGCACAACTAGGGTTGATACTAAAGTTTCGTTGAAATCCGACCAGGGGTTCATCATAACTAGTCATGACAAAGTTTGTGTATTAAAACCGTTAACGTTACATTAAAAAGATAATGGAATACGGACGGACGGATGACGGACAAAAGACCCATGGCATAAGCTTTATAAGCAAATGGAAATGTTTTCTGTATATACTCTCTCTCTCTCTCTCTCTCTGGCTTTTGTATTTTGTAGACAACTAAATAAACATAACATTAAATTTAAAATTTAAAGCATTTACAAAAAGACACCAGCTGTGTGTTGACAGTGCGCTTCACTTTCGAGACTTTCTCGATTTATTCAGGGTTGCCAAAGGACGTGATATTGTGAAGGTTCACGTCAAACAAAATGAAAACAAAGCGTTAGATTCATGCAGGTGTTTGCTTCTGACTTTTGTAATATTGAACAGGTTGCCAAATTTTTAATAAAGTGCACATACCTCTCCAAAGTGACCTCTTTCCTTCGCCACAAAAGATAATTCCATTCATCCACTACTTTCAGAGATTATCCCTCCTCAGTCTTGGAAATGACTGAAAATTATGACTAATTATATTTTGGGAGAGCTAATCTTCATAAGTACTGAATGAATGGAAATTACCTTACCGAAATGAGCTGACGTTGCAAGGGTATTTGCGCTTTAGCTGAAAAAAAATTGTTAAAATATTAAGAAAGTTTTGAAGAAATAATCTACAGGAATCAATACTTTTTTATGACTTTTGCTGTTAAAATGATCAAAAGTCACGTGGTTCCGCCATCCTGTTATTCAGCAACTAAGTAGATAAACGTGAAAAAATATTTTACAACATAATGCAAAAACGTGTATGAAAGCTTTTAACTATGCGTATTTGATTAGTATGTGAATTGTCATTGCAATCCGTGCAGTGGTAACATATATCAGTTTAAATACAGATTTCTAACAGAATTTGCGGAAATTAAAAGATTTCTTAATTAAACATAAGCTTTCCATGTCAGGCTTAACATGTAAAATCATACACAATGACGTCACAATGGTCAGTGATAATAAAGACAATGATCTTGATTGATTTACTGTAAAACTGACAGAGGAAAGTTAGAAAGGGAACGCCCTCTCTCAGTAACACCATCTCACACCGACATAGTAACCCGAAATCCCCCATATTAACAATGATCGTGTCTTCACAGAATGACGATATGTGGCAATTACAGCAATTGTGTAAGGATAGGATGCGTGTACCTTGTCTCAGCCCTAGGAATGTTAAAAATTGATCATGCCCAGACTAACATAAGGGGTGATAACCCTGTTAGACAGGTTAGTACATGCATCCTTCACAAGACCAGATTTGGTATTGTGCTATCGGGGTTTTGGGGTTTTACTAAATTGGGTTTTAAGGCGCACCAACACAGGGTGCCTAACAGGAATAAACATGCCAGGCTCATCATCCTCCATTTACATCGAGATACAATATGGAGAATGGGCCTGGCATGTTCATTCATGTTAGACACCCTGTGTTGGTGCGCCTTAAAACCCAATTTAGTTCAATCTTTTAATTTCCGTTACCTTCTCACCTACAGAACTGCAGAGTTGCTGCAAATTATATTGTAGACACTCCATTTACGCTGGAGCCACGTTTATTGTTTTTCTGCTACTGTTCTAGTGATTTGAGCGAGATGGCACCTGAAACAATGCAGGGGTCATGATGAAGACCTTTAATGAGCATTTACAAATATATGATAAAATGAACTTTAATTGGGGGTGGGGGAGTGGGGGGGGGGGGTAGGGGGGGGGGGGCGGTGGTGTTCTACCCATGCTGTTTGAGTTGGGAAATATGTATTTACTAGCTCTTCGATTTTGAGATCAGAAAAGTAATTTGCTCACAGGAAGTTAAAAATATGACATCTGTATTACCCATTAAAGGGAAGCAAACCATGTTACCGAACTGGGCTATAGTTAGATATTACACCTTATTCAAAGTTCAAAATAGTTAGAGCAACCTCAGGAATAGTAAGGATTTACTGCACGAGGTTTTCATTTCATAATACTCGAGTGTTCGCGGTCAACGGATAACATCAACAATAATACTTAATCCTATCTGAATTTCTTCGTGTATGACATATACTTAACGCCAATGAAAATGCAAGTTTTTTTATTTTGACATCTCTTAATGACACATCTCGTTATCTGGATGACATATTGAACATTGACAACCCTTTATTTTCTACTATGGCTATTAATATATATCCTAATCTAATATTTCTTTTCTCGATTTACATCTCCCTATGGAAAATGGGAAATAATTAACAAAGTCTATGACAAGAGAGATGATTTTAATTTTGATATTGTTAATTATCCCCATTTAGATAGTGATGTTCCCCAAGCAGCTTCTTCTGCGGTCTATGTGTCTCAACTTATTCGTTTATTCGAGTTGAGGACTTTAATAATCGTACTCTTTGTATAAATTAAAAGCTACTCCATCTGGGCTACCGTTAACATAAACTTAGTAAAACCTTTGCAATTTTTTCTTATCGTAACCCTGATCTTCTTCCAAATATAAAAGTAATTTAAGAATTCTTCTTGTTTAGAAATTCATATTTAATCATGGGGAGTAAAAGAAATGCAAAAGAGGGACATAAGTGAAAGATGTTCAACATACAATTGGGAAAACATTCTGCTGCCGTGAAAAGGAAAGGAAAAGAATTAGAAAAAAAGGCAAAAACGAATTGAAATCTTGGTGCATGAGGTAAAAACACCGTTCCAGCCGTATGAGCTTGTGCGTTTGAGGAATATTAAAAATAATTCAGTGAGAATAGTGGTACGCAGGATTCAAAAAAATGAACATAGAAGAAGAGTTGTACATCTTGGACCAAACACTCTAAAAGTTGTAGTGAAAAAGAAGAACCAGTGCTTGATGGATACCGGATCAAAAACTTAAACTCACTAAATGAGTATGTGATGGACATCACGACACATGCTGTGCAGTGTGAGTGTGCACACACACTTGTAGAAAGGGACGATAGTGCCGTATGCTTGGTTATGGAAACCAACAAAGCAGGATTATCCAGTGTATTATTAGGCAAATGTAACGGATGTGGGAAAAAGTTTCCCTTACATACCAGTCCAGCCATAGAAAATGACAGTAATCTTGTCGATATAAACGTTCGTGCAGTTTGGGGAAGTCTGTCGACTGGTGGGGGTGCGTCATCCCTAAATGAAATTCTTGGTACCTTAAGTGTACCCACTATGAGCGAAAAGAACTTCTCAAACTTAGAGGAAACTATTGGTAAATGGTGTGAAAATGTTGTTAAGGAGGAAATGTTAAAAGCCAGGGCATAGGAAAGAGGATTGCCCTTGGAAAGGGGGATTTACATGAAGGTGTGCCCGCCATCACTGCTATTTGTGATGGCGGTTGGAGCAAACGAACTCATAAACATTCGTACAATGCGATGGGGGAGTTGGAGTGATCTTTGGGGCACAGACACAAAACTTACTTCACATCAGAGTTCGGAATAAACACTGCATAATATGCACGACAGCAGAGAGGCATCAAGAGGAAGCAAAGGCCCATAAATGCTTCAGAAACTGGGAGCAGAGATCTCAGGCCATGGAGGAAGATATCCTAGTGGAAGGATTTAAGGAGGCTGAATCAGTTCATGGATTACGATATAAGAAGAAGTTCCTGTTTGGGGAAGGCATGTTTCCAAAATAGAATGCGCCAATCACGCTTGCAAATGTTTACGAAGTAATCTTGAAAAATTGGTAGTAGAAAAGCCACATTACAAAGGAAAAGGTAAACTGACTTTGAGAAATAGAATTAGACTGACAACAGCAGTCAGATGCGCCATAAAGATGCGTCCGAAAGAAAAAAATGCAAAATTACTTGCGCATGACATTCGTAATTCTATTTACCATACTGTTCCAACTTTTGTAAGACTAGAACAACGCAGGATTGTGGAGTAGAAAAAACTGAGGATTCTGGAGTAGAGATGATGATGATGATGACAATGACCAGATTGATGATATTTTTGATGAACAAGCTGGCTTTTGGAACTTTGGGTCAGAAAAAAAATGGAAGAGTCAAGGTTGAAACTAGAAGGCTCGGACCAAGAAAAACATGACATTATCCAAGTTGTGCTTGTGTACCTGAATCGTTGGCAACTTTAATACAAATTTAGCAGAAAGTTGGATGAGAATCCGCTGCAAATTTGATGGGGGAAAAATGATCAACCGATGTAACAGAAGTTCCTGGCATGCACGATGCTATGGCGGTGCCTTGAGGAAAAATCTTGGACCAACTTGGTCACCAGTTGTGTACCAACACGGCCTGGGTCAATATTCTTGATGATACCTTCAGAAAGAAAGTACTACATTTGAACCGATCATTGAAATCTCAACAGAAAGAAGTTGTTCAACAAAAAAAGGCTACAAAATTAGCCAGATCAGCTGTAAACAACACACGAAAGGCGAAACAGGACTATGGATCTCAAGTTCTTGACGATAGTGCAGATGTCCCCAAAGAAACACTGTCAACCCTTTGTTAAAGTTACTTGCAGACACAAGTAGAAAAGACTAGTTTGCAAATCAGTGCCATTGAAGATTGCACAAGAGGTCAGTCAATGAACAACATTTGGCACACTGAGAGGAAAAAAAGACTGACCAGCTCCAATTTTGGGTAAGTTATGAGTAGGAAAGTGTCAAACACTTCAAACAAACTAGTTAAAACTTATTGTATTCAAACTGCCAAGGAAACATGAATACTATTCGTGGCCTTGCACAAGAAAGTAATACAATACTTGAGTACCAAAATCAAAAGACAGATGTTGAGAAAGTGGAAAGAATGGGCCTTGTTATATGTCAAAAATACTCTTATTTTGCAGCATCAACAGGTGGGAGAGTGATTTGCTCATCCGGAAGCATAGGTTTGATAGAAGTGAAGAATTTACTTAACAACAACACCAAAGCCTTGAAGGAAGCTGCGAAAAGTATGCCTGGGTTTTGCCTGGAAGAGAAGAATGGGTTATTGTCTCTCTAAACCAAACACGAATATTTCTATCAGTGCCAGGGACAGTTAAATTGTAAGGAGTTTGATTGGTTGGATTTTGTTGTGAGGAGGACAGACCCATATGACGTTCATATTGAGAGAATACATAGAGACAAAGAATTATGGCAGAAGATAATGCTTCCGAAGCTCACAGCATTCTACATGACATTGATTCTTCCGGAACTATCTCTACCAAGATACGGTACAAACACTGGTATAAGACAGCCAGAATCTTCTTGGGTAAGTTTAAAACGATGGGGTTTGTCATTTGCAGCATATTTTAGAAAGGGTTGATTTTTACAGATGGTGGTGGGATGTATACTTAACTGCTTCTAGAACTAGAACTTTATACCTCCGGCATTTGTAAAAATAGTGTCTGGAACCAGCACTGTATACTTCCCATCTGACATCTGTGAAAAACAACACTTTCTTGACAGCTCTAGCTCAGAGTGGGATTTTAACCGACAGCTGTGGTGAGAATGTTGTACATGCAGCATCTTTACTATCAGGGCCACGAAGGCACTTGTTTAAAAAGACGAATGAATATATGTTTAAAAACAATTACATGAATAATTTGTACATTTCTATTGCACCCTCTATCAATAAACAATGGATTCCAAACGCTATTCAGTTGTCCAGAAAAAACATTGTCACATGATCCCCCCAATCAGAACAACTTTATCCAATCCAATTCATATGATACAGAAGCACGCAATATCGATTGTTCCCGTGATTGGGGCATGCTTATCTTATACCAAAAGCTATTCAGTCAGCAAGGTTTAAGTACCGGTAAATTCAATAAAATAAATCATATAAATAACATGAACATGACATAAAATGATTCCTTTATACTTAAATGTGCAATAATCTTATATTACACATATTTGTTGTAAAAAAGTGTAATCTACAATATTTTTTTTTAAAATGGCACATCAAATGTTGTTTGGGATATATGATTGTGTTGAAACAATTGAAAAAGACCATTAAATATTAAATAAATATATATATTTTCTGTATACCCCGGGTAATAATAGTATTCCAAAGAGACCTGGTCAACAACAGAAAAGGCGAGCAAAGTCACCTTAGCAAAGCACAAGTGGAGAAAGCAGTGAACAGCTGGTAAGATATTTTCAGCATTTTTCGTTTAAATAAATTCATAACGCATTATGCAATAGACTAAAATATATGTTATATTAATTGATTTATAAAAACGTTGTTTAGGATATATGATTGTGTTGAAACAATTGACTATTACCGGTATATGACATATTCCATATAAGAGTGCACCATTCCGTCAGTTTTTCTTTAATCAATATTTCTCATTGAATGTATATATTTGTCTATCATTTATCTTCCCCTTTTATTGTTTACTCTATCAAGTATCAGCAAAATCGGTGAAGAGAAATCTACAAAATTTTAAAGAATAAAAGGAAAAAAAGTTTGCAAAAGTTTAGAAATTTGACGGAATGAATTCCCGATAAATTGACATGACGCTTTTATAAGGCAGATACATTGTCCGAGATGTTTTTATTGCAAATGTCATTAGATCTGATAAGAACATAAACAATACTAAATTATTTTACAACAGTTAAGCAGAGTTAATGTTGTTGTTTTTTTATTTTTATTTTGAAAGTTTTCTTTCAAACTTGCTGACATTAGCAAACATTCATTTAAATAATTTCTGATTGGTCTTATGAGCTAAAAATGACAGGAAATCATATAATTTATCAATAATGGGAACTATAGACAGGTAATTTTATATCATATAGTCCAACACATATTATTTTACAAAAAACAATGTTGCTAATGTCGTGTCTGTCAAATTCACAAGATGACATTAGCAACAACCTGCTACTTAACAAATAACCTTCCTTGATAAAAAAAACATGCATTTCCAATTTACAGGGATTTTGTTTGAACCTGATTCACTGTTTTAGTTATACAGTGTGAGTGAATATTCAACAATCTTTCACAAAAATAAACATTGAACATGCTCTGTCAAATAAGATGACATTAGCAACATTTGTGACATTAGCTACATTCTGTCAAACTTATGTGACATTAGCAACATTAATATTTCTTTGTAAACACTCTAAAAATGGACTTTTGAAAACTTTTCAATCCAAAACTTATTCAGTCCATGTTTCTTTAAATGAAAATAGGAACAATTCATTACAAGTATTACAATAGTATCAGGTTATTTACAGAATTTGTGTTGCTAATGTCACCAGATTCCGTCAACTTTCCGTCAAAAATGAGATATAGGGTCCTATAGAAACCCAGCGTAGATGACATTAGCTACATTCCGTCAAACTTATGTGACATTAGCAACATTAATATTTCTTTGTAAACACTCTAAAGACAAACTTTGAAAAGCTTTTCTATCCAAAATCTATACAGTCTGGGTAACTGTAAATGAAAATGGGTAGATTTTATTGCAAATATTACAAATATGTCAGTTATTTACAGAGCTTGTGTTGCTGATGTAATCAAATTCTGTCAAACATTCCGTCAAAGATGACATTAGCTACATTCCGTCAAACTTATGTGACATTAGCAACAATAATATTTCTTTGTAAACCCTCTAAAGATGAACTTTGAAAAGATTTTCTATCCAAAACCTGTACAGTCTGGGTTACCGTAAATCAAAATATGAAGATTTTATTGCAAAAATTACCATTATATCAGTTATTTAAGGAACTTTTTTGTTGTTGCTAATGTCATCAAATTCCGTCAAACTTTACGTCAAAAAATGACATAAGCAACTTAAATTTTAAATTTTAATTAAAAGATAAATACAATGGTTATAATTTTTATTTTTATGTTTTTGCCGACAATATACCACTATCTATGGTTTTCAGTTAAACAATCTGCATTTTGTTTATATAAGTATAAGACATTTCTGTGGGAACTACAGATACCCTCTTAAATGGAATATGCCATATAATAATATAAAAATTATATTTTCAGTATACCCTGGGCACTGATAGTATTGCAAAGAGACCTGGTCAGCAACAGAAAAGGCGAGCAAACTCACCTAAACCAAGCACAAGTGGAGAAAGCAGTGAACAGCTGGTAAGATATTTTCCTCTGTAGTATAGCTGGTAAGATATTTTCCTTTGTGGTATAGCAGTATATAAACATAGAGAATACATGTAATTCGTATTACACTCTGTATCGGCCTGAGATCTCCATATCAGCCAGATCAGTACTTTTGCATTGAGCTCGGTGTGAAATCGGAATTGTGTCGTTGATTGCCGTTTCATTGAAAATAGCGGATGATGTAATCGACAAGACTACTGTCATTCAGTGTCGTACGGATAAAAGTGAACCAACCTGGAAGTTAATCATAGAAAACGTGCACGATCATCAGACGGGATTGTTTTTTCAATTTTACTAATTAATATTACTTGCTTTACGACTGAAAAGGTTGATTCAGTGCTCTGGATGATCCAGGAGATAGAGAATTCCATTACTCAGAGGAACTATTTTACCTCATAATTTTCGACAGTTTTGCACTGTTTTCTTCAGCTAGTTCCACGGAACACTTGTGTCGCCTGCCATGTCCTGGACAATGTAATTTTAAAATTTGAAGACGGGGTGAAATCCTTCATAAAATATGGAGCAGAATTTAAGTTTTATGAAAAGGAGTATAACTATCACTTACAGTTATTGGACATATGTAACAACATTTCTTGAGGTAAGCTGAAGATGTGTGCGAAGTTTCATGAACGTAGGTCAAATACTTTTAAAGTTATGGCCAGTTATGAGCTTGGTTAAGTTGCAGGTTAAAGTTTTATGAAAAGGGGCATAACTCTGTCAGAATGAAAGTCACAGTTATTGAACTTATGTAATAGCATTCTTTGAGGTGAGATGAAGATGTGTGTAAAGTTTCATGAACATAGGTCAAAAACTTTTCAATTTGTAGTAAAGGTTAGGTTGCAGGTTAAAGTGTGACGGACGACGGACAAAGTGATCCCTAGGTGTCCGCCATGCTACGCAGGCGACACAATAACCAGTATACGTCGCTTATAATCAATAAGACCAAATTTAAAATTGTGGATACAATTGCAATCACGCCTGTATTTGGTAAAACACTTCTTAATTAAAAACATGTATGTACATTTCATATATAAATTTCAATATGAACTATTGTTTTGCTTTTTAAAATAATAGGCGCAAATTAATGAAGTTTGTTGGTAGACGTATCTGTCATCACAGATGTGAACTGAATCCAATGCAAAAAAGGTGCAGTGAACTAGTCCTCGACGTCCTGAAGGGACGTGATGGGACCTTAACAGCCGTCCATGAAGTGTTATATGATTGTCAGGATAGTCCATGTCGTGAAGAAAATCTACAGTGTCATTTTGACACTGGAACCTTGAGGTTTGTGGATATATGAAATAACAGGTAAGATATTTTCCGCCAAAACTAAAGAAAAAAGCTCAATTTATTATATGCATTGGGCATTTTGAAATCACTTTCTCCATTGAACTGGACTTGCCCTGACCCAATGTTTTTATTACAAAAACAAACAACTCCTACACGTTAGCACATGTCCCATGTTATTCTGGGATCAATATACCTCAATAGTTTTTGATATACATCCTTTCAGATGCTTTTTATTATTATGCCCTCGCAACAAAAATGGTGGGGCATATAGTGTTACCCCTGTCCGTTGTCTGTTGTCTGCACTCTAACTACGGTAATTGTTATGCAATATTTTCCAAACTTGGCGAAATTGTATATGGGCATAATGTCTCGTCCAAATTCCATTTTCAGCCCAATTGCCGCAATAATTCCAGAGTTATGGCCTTTGCAATTGTAAAACGTTGCGAAGACAGACAATTTCCTTATTAATAATACTTGAAGCAATAGCGGGGGCATTCGTGTCCCATGGACACATTTCTAGTATAAATCAATAAACTATACCATAAAGCAGCATGTGCAGTATTTAACATACTTAAGAGTTATTTTGTACGAGTGAAAATGTGTTCAATACCATAAAAACTGTTTTCAATAACTTTTATATTAATTCAACATTTAGACACCGAATATTTGAAGAATTTTCACTTGTATTATATTCCAGATTTTATTCCTGGTTTATATATAATAAATATTACAGTGATATATATTTGTTGCTAATTCTGCAAAAAGTTGATAACATCAGTCCAATACAAGTACTTCAACTATACCCGGTAAACAAAGTCTTGGACCAGGGCATATAATGGCGGATAAAAAGAAAACCAGTTGACATATTTTAATATTCTATGTATCAAATCAAAGAAAAAAATGTATTCCATTACATAAAATAAAATAAACAAAACAATATCACCGGTAAACAATCACAGTAGCTATCCGAATGCACTTAGGGTCACTAAAAAAAGTTGCAAAATGTCTCAATAATAGGTATAACCGCCACCATTTCCATGACACTCCATGAGCCTGTCCCTGGTCGAATACACAAACAGTGTTCGAACCCGTACAATAATCGCTGAAGCATGACATTCGACCATAACCGTTATTATCTCAGTTGATAATTGACAATCAACAATCAACAATAATTATCGATTACAATGATAGTTTGCAAAAAAATTATACTCTTTTTATTGGTTACTCGAATGTCTGTAAATGTTACTTTTTATGGACTTTGCAACATTTTTTACAGACCCTTTGTGTGTTCGCGATATTTTTTTAAAATCAAATCTTGTTTGGAATTTAATGTTTCTGGTACCAAATTAACCGGGTAAGGTAGACCTTGGTTACTAAAAAAAGATAATTCAATTCTGTCCTCTAGTTTTATTTTTATATTACTTTATATACCCTGGTCCAAAACTTTTTTTACCGAGTATATTATAAATGTACTAAACATTTTACTGAAATGTCATTAAAAGATACCCGATATTAAGCATTTTTTTTTTTTTTATAACATTACATTTTACATGTAATTTATTATCTAATGTTCACATGTTTTCTGTATTCGGCATACAATTAAATGTTATAGGACAAATGTTAATTAATATACAGTTTTTCGAAATGTTCAGTGTTCTCTATGAATATGACTACATGTACATTTGTGTAAAATGTATTCAGAATGCAGCATATAACATGTTGTTCCCTTTTTACCATGTAGAACCGCGGTTATGAGTGATTCACGCAGAACTACTTTGTATTACAGTGCGTTTCTAATTATCACATTTATATTCATTTCAATATGAACATATAGTACATATAATACAGTGTGTGGATAAATTATTTATGAATGAAAAAGACACAGCATAATAAAAAGTCGGTTGGATTTGCATTTAAAGGTATATTTCTGTAACACCTGGAATACAATCACCATAGTGTAATATATAGAAGTATTTAGAATAGCAAAGTTAGCACTCTGTGCCTAGGTTGCGTGATGCACACAAAGTGTATCATTCTGTGGTGTGTGTGTGTGTGTGTGTGTGTGTGTGCAGTTACCAATGTTCAGCGTTTCCTTTCCTGTAAATAGAACATTGGACATGTTCACCACTATATAAAGCTTTTGTCCTATCATCTGTCCTGTAAGGCTGTGCTATTCTATTTTGTTTATTTTAAGGTTTAAGAAGAGACAGGGAGATTATACTCAAACAATTATGAAAATACTGATATACATGTTACGCTACTATACTATTTTACAGGTACAAGTTCTACCACCATTCAGTGCTCCGTATTGGACTCGGAAGATTATTCACAGATACATGAGGTTGTGTGACCAATTATTTAACTGATACATGTGCTACCATCACTCAGTGGTCCATATTGGAACCGACGATTATTCACAGATAGATGAGGTTGTGTGACGAATTATTTAACTGATACAAGTGCTACCATCATTCAGTGCTCCATATTGGAACCGACGATTATTTACAGATAGATGGGGTTGTGTGGCGAATTATTTAACCCATACAAGTGCTACCATCATCAGTGCTCCATGTTCGACTCAACGATAATTCGCAGATAAGATGGAGTTTTGTGAGAAATTATTTAAGTCATAAAAGTATACCATCATTCAATGCTCCATATTGGGATTGACAATTATTCACTGAAAGATGGGGTTGTGTTTAAATAATAGATTCACACCAAATTATTTAAATCCTATACGTGCTACCATTATGCAGTGTGCCATATTGCACATCGCGTTTAATCACAGAAAGATCGGGTTCAGTCAACAATTAATTCGCTATCATCATGAAAAAAAACCATCTGCTAAGTGATCACAGCAATGCGGTTTTCTTGCTGTAACTACCCTCATGGTTGCTGTAGCACCGTCAAACATTCCCCATACCTGCAGGCCACCAAGAATTTAACTGCTACAAGTGCTACCATTATGCAGTGCACCGTATTGGACATTGATTGCAGAATCTACCAACATTAATCAAGTGACACTGATATAAAACTGTCATACAATCTCTGCATTTTATGCCCACGATCTCAAAGAGTCGGGAGCATATAGTGATCGCACTGGTCGTCCGTCACACATTGTTGTCTCCTATATCTCCTAAACCAGTGGGTGGATTTAGATTTTCGGCATACATGTTTATGACATCAAGACGATGTGTCGCGATCAAGTCCCGGGTTCCTACCATTAAGGTCAAGGCCACATTTAGGCTTTCAAGTTCAAAACCGGGTATTTTCGTGTCTCTCTGATATCTCCTAAACCAGTGGGCGTATTTAGATTCTCTTTTGCGTAAGTGTTTATCACATCAAGACGACATGTCTCGAACAACTCCCGGGTTCCTATGATCAAGTCAAACTTAGGCTTTTTAGGTATAAACAAGGTATTTTCTTTTCTTTTTTTACATTTCTTTGGCATAAATATTTTTCACATTAAGACGATGTGTTGCGATTAACTCCGTCAAATTCACACTTAGACTTTTAACGTCAAAACAGGGTACCGGTATATTCTTGTCTTTCTCATATCTCATAAACCGGTCTGCTGATTTGGATTTCCTTTTGCATAAATGCTAATTACATAAAGATGACATGATGCCTGCTATATGTATCATGGTCGATATTAAACATTATGAGATACATTAAAGCTATGATTTAAAGGACCATCATCTCTATAGCCATGACATAAAGGACCAGCAGGTCAATGGGGCATTTGTTATATTCTCTGACCACTCTTGTTAAATAATGTACAAGGTGAATATATCTCTGTGTTGTGACCATATATTTATTTCCCTGTTACTTCTTTGTGAGGTAACATGTAAATTTATAAACATGTTAAACATCATATTAACACAGAACTGTTTACATGTCTATTTAACAGTTAATTTATAACGTTGATGCTTTGAAAATGTTAAGTTTAAAAGAAATATACTTTAACAATTTGTACACAACTGCAGTATTCAGTTTATATAAACGTTATAGAAAGTCCTTATTTGGCAACCATACTTTGTAATTGGGACTATTTCAAGAGCACATGGCATTGAAATTTAAAAACAAATAATTCACAACACCTTACTCGGAAAAGATCATAGTGTCACTGCATTAGTTCTTATATTAAGAAATGAAGTCTTATGTGCCGTCGATGCATGATTGGGCTATATTATAAACCAAATCTTTTCAGGAAATAAATGTTAAAACAACAGGTATTTTTGCATCAAACTTTGGATATTAAACTCAATATTTTTAGTCTTGGAATTCTTTTTTTTTTTTACATCAAGTGCATTTCATTACTGTTCCCTTTAGTAGTATTGTCCTTTTAAAAAGAAAACATGTCTATTTAAGAAAATATTTACCATTCCCCACCCACTTTCTTTCAAACTTGGCTGACCAATAGTCCTTATATAGTTAGTACCCATTTTTTTTCTTTCTCGTTTTGTTGAAAGAAGAAAAAAGAGCGGGAATCCTCCACATATATATGTAACAAAGATATCTATACAATGTTCCATTAATACAATTTGTTGTAAATAAAGTTGTTGGTTTTTAAATAAAAAAGGGAAGTATTTTCCTGAAATATTATACAGAAGTCAATGACTAAATATATTAAATTTAAAATATGTTGAAGAACAATTAATTTGCTTGCTTGGGAATTACAATGTCAACACATTAAATACTTTCTAATATCACTAAGGAAAAACCCTATGGAGAGAAATGTAGTCTAGAAAAAAAAAGATTTACTAAAGGTAATAAGAAAAAAAAAAAAGAAAAAGAAAAGAATAATAATAAAATAAACGAATACCAGCTAAAGTGATATTTAACATAATTCTTTTAAAGAGTAGCAATGGACGTGCGTTTCCCATTTCAAAAACAAGATATGAAAATTAATTTAGGAGAAAGGATATCCATTTGCTGTTATGTCTATTTTGTCATTTTTTTAGAGCAATTTCTTTTTCTATTTCTATACTTTTAAATAAATATTTTTGTAACCTAAACAGCTTGGAATGGTTTTCCTACATTTGTTTGTGTAAATGAAGTATTTATAATTATGAAATTCAATACGTTTACATGTGTTTGCGTATTAACTATACCAAACGTTATGTTTTGCAAACTCAAGTTAATGTGTAATTAAGAACCTTTGCAAATCTGACCAGAAAGATTGCATATGCATACATTCCCAAAATAAATGATTTACTGTTTCTGTTTCCATTGCACAGAAATCGCAAAGATTAGAATTAACAATTTTAAATTTCAGTAATTTTGCCCTGTTTGCTACAATCCTCATAAAATATTTATATTGGAAATTGCGCAATTTTGTTGAAAATGTTGAATAGATTGGGATAGTGTAAATATTTTTCCACTCTAGATTAGCGTTTTGAAACTCTTGTTCCCAACTGTGTTGTTGTATAATATCATTGTTAATCTCGTAATTCGTAATTGATGATTGTACAAAAAATTATTTGTATAACTGGATTTTTGAGGTTTTTCTAGAAGATTTGGTATAACGTTTTGTGCGTTGATTTGTTCGTTTTTCATGTTTTTTTTGAAATTTTGGGGAATACATGATATTAATGATGTATGCTTGAGAAAATCTTTCTGTGGTATGTCATATTATAGGTAAGCAAAAAATTCAAAATTATAAAATTGTTTGCGTCTATAATCGTATGTGTTCAACATATGTTATACCCTTATAAAGCCAGTCTCTATGAAATATTGGTTTGCCGTTTACTTTTATTATTATTCCATATTATACTTTTGCTTACTGTTTTTAACTTCAGCGTGTTTATTTATTTTTTCCCATGCCCTATACATTTTGTAAAAAAAAAAAATCGAACATTTTTTTGATATCGTTTTCATCAATGTTGCATTCAAAAATTGTGATTCCTCCATATTTTTCTAAGTCATATAAATATATTTGTTTCCATTGACCGGCTGTATTGTTAATTAACCTTTTTATCCAGCTGGCTTTAAGAGAATATATACATTTCTGTATATCAACAATTTTAATACCCCCATTCTCGTAATTATGTATAAGTGTGGCTTTTTTAATTTTGCTTGGTTTATTGTCCCAAACAAATTCGAACATAAAATCGTTTATTTCTTTAATTGTTTCGTTTGGTGGATCGGGTAGGACGGTTAGTGGACATATTAACTTTGGAAGAGCAAAAGTTTTTAAAACAGTAATTTTTCCAAGTAGGGCTAGATTTCTATGCTGCCAACTGTTTAAACAATTTTTGAACTGTTCTAGTTTAGGTTCCAGATTAAGTTTAAAAACATCAATCTTGATTGTATTCAAAACCATTCCAAGAGCTTTTCCTTTTTCAGATGACCATGTAAACTTTCGATTTTCTAAAAATTGTATTTGACTGTTTTTCAATGTACCTACTCTTAAATCACTACATTTTGAGGTGTTGAGTCTCAAACCAGATATTATTCCAAAATAATCCGAAGTATGAATTAGTTTCTCAAATGACTGTTTTGATCCATCAGTTAGGAAAGTTGCATCATCAGCAAATAATGTGTTTTTAATCTCAATGTCTGCTACAGTAATGCCTTTTGTATCCTTATTGTTTTTTATTTCAAAAGAGAGCAATTCTAAACATATAATAAACAGATACGGTGATAGTGGGCATCCCTGTCGAACCTCTCGTTTAATCGAGAAAAAATATGTTATGTGTCCATTATTAATGACACTACTTTTAGCGTCGTTGTAAAATAGCTCTATCCATTTAATAAAATTATCTCCAAAATTAAAGTGTCTTCAGGTATTATTTAAAAATATATGATTTATGCTATCAAATGATTTCTTGAAATCGGAAAATAATAGCAGACCAGGAACATTGTGTTCTTCAACATGATCTAAAACTTCAAATAAAAGACGTATGTTTTCTCCAATATATCTTCCTTTTATGAAGCCAGTTTGAGAGCTATCTAATATTGCTAATATGACGCGTTTTACCCTATTTGCAATAGCTTTTGTAGCGATTTTATAATCTGTATTTGGGAGCCAGTTTTCTAAAAATGTTGTATCTTTTCCAGATTTTGGAATCAGTGTTATATAGCTTTGTTTTTGAAGTTTATTTAGATGTCCACATCTAAAAGAGATGTCCACATCTAAAAGAATGGTTAAGTAAATTAACGAGAAAACATTTGATGTCGTTTCAAAATATTTTACAAAATTCACTTGTTAATCCGTCAGAACCAGGACCTTTTTCGGTTTTCATTTCCTTTAAAGCCGCAGCACATTCAAACTCCGTTAAAACTCCCTCGCATTTTTGTTTTTCAGTTTCGTTAAGTTTTGGAATTGAATCATTATAGAAATCTTAATCCGATGATGTTTGTTTTGTTTCTGTTTATAATTTTGAATAATATTCGTTGAGAGCTTTTAAAATATATTTTCTGTTTTAAACAGTTTTTTCTTTAACTTTAAAACCTATTTGTTTTTTTGCTTTCAGCCTTTTCCTTTTCTTAATTTGAAAAATATCTAGTGTTTCTTTCATCATGTTCAACCTTTTCTGATACTGAACGCAAAATTAAACCGTTTAATCTATTCTCTAGTATTTTTTCGAGTTCATTCTTATATGCCTCAAATTCCACTTTTAATGAGTGTAACTCCGTTTCATTCGACGTCTTTTTAATTTTTGACTCTAGGTTTTTATATCCGATGCCATTGTTTTTTCAGTTAATAAGTATTTTTTTCTTTTTTGCAGATGTATACTTTATAGTTTCATTTCTAATTGTTCCTTTTAAGATTTCCCAGAGGGTATTTGGATTTGCATTATTATTTAAGCCAGCTATTTCGCGTAATGCTTTACGGATGTTTCTGGTATTCTGTTTGTAATAATATGCTATTATTTGAGGGCCTTTTGGATAAGCTAAAACTAAAGAAATTGTAATAATTGAGTGATCCGTTTTAAAACCTGTCTTTATTTGGCTTAGCGAAACATTGTTAACAAGACTGTCAAACATTAGAAAATAATCAAGACGGCAAAATATTGGTGGTCTGTTATTTGAATGTCATGTAAATTGACCTTTTGTGGGATTGTGTAATCACCAAATATTCGAAAAACTATGTGTATCCATTAGTCTTTGCAACTTTAATCTACATTTATTGTGATCGCTAATTCGACCATTTTTCTTATCTAATTTATGTTCTAAAACTGTTTTAAAATGTCCACCTATTATAACGTTATTTTCATCATTATTCAAAATAAAGTTATCTAATTTTTCTATTACAGTAGGGTTGTCCATATGTGTACCGTAGATGTTTATTATAACAATATCTTTTCACTAATCTTTAAATGTAAAGCCTGTAATCGACCTACTACTATATCTGAATAGGAAATGAATTCAACATTCTGACTGGTTTAAAAGAATACCGGCACCTTCACTTTTTCTATTATTTCTATTAAAATGTTAATAATACAACACTTAGGAACCTGTAATGGGGGTCTCAAGACACGTTAACGAACCTGCGCAAACCCAGCGCAGTCTGCATTCGGTAAAAACAGTATAGGAACAGACGAAAAAAAAAGACATATGCAACAATCACAATTGTCCAGGTTTATATTTATACGCTATGAGGTTATATAGATGGGAGACATTAAGTTCGAATTCCTATTACATTTCAATAAAACCGAGTCTGCTGCTTTATTCTCTGAATTGTGTTTGTTGCTCTCAAAGGATCACCTTTATCAGTATTTATTGACAATTTGCTAAAACATACGCATTATATTGCCTTTAATAATATAATGTATATGTGTACAAACCAAATACGTTATTAACATATTACAACAACAAAATTGTATAACGATCTGTAATACGATTTAACACATACATATTAACGTCTTATTAAAGTTCGTGCCAGAAGGTGATCTACAATGGCTCACATTGGTCTTCATGTTTATGTTTAAGGTGTGTGCTACGTGTAAAGAACTGATAATCTATCATTCGTATCTGATGTTCTTAAAATAAAAACAAAAACATGGCTTCTTCAACTTGCTGCTTTATTACTTTATTACTTAATTTATGCTATGTGCAGTTGTTCAAGCCTAATATTCTTATTGTCAGAAAATCGTCGAAAATTTCGATTTATTTGGGATGTTTTCTGAAAAAGCTTGTATAAAGCGCACGTTGTATCAACATCAACTGACTTACATTGGAATACAATTTAAAATTTAAAATTGTATTCATCGAATCCACACATGAATTAAAGTTTATAATTTGATGTGTTGCTGTTATTGTTGTTGTTATTATTATTATTATTATTATTATTATTATTATTATTATTATTTTTAATTAATAAAATAAAAATGACAACCACGATGTGTATAATCATGCATTCACTGATTTAAAATGCAATCAAAAGATAAATACATAAAAAATCTAATTACATTTTCTCAATAATACATGCACTTGCTTTAGATAATTTATAAAATCACCAATTTGTCTCGATGTTTTCCCTTGAAAATCGTAAACTAATCATGTTCAGTTGTAAATATCATGTCGCTTGAGTTGCACACATCATAGACGCATACCGTCGTGTTTATTGCACAGAGGATCTGGAGGAAATAGCTACTAATGGGTTGGAAGTCAAACACTTAATGAGTGAATATACTTTTGAATCACAAATAAAATCTTTTAAAATAACAAAATGACGTTTGCTATAGCAATATGATACTTTTACAATTTTTTCACTTCAAAAGGTAGAAAGAAATATATAGTCCAATTCTATATTCTATAACTTTATTTCTACATGCTACCAGCTATAATGGTGAATTAATATTTACAACAGTTTACTAATACTGATAGTGTCTCTCTCACATAACTACTGATCTCTTGTTAGTCCAGGTAAAAGCCAGGGAAAAAGCCAGGAAAAAGCCACGGAAAAAGCCCGAAAAAAAGCCACAAATAATGAAAACCCTCCCTTTTTATAAGGTCCCTTCCAAATAAGGGGTTAGCATGGTCGTAAATATTAGCATGCTAACTCATCAATCTTATAGCATCTACAAATAAGGAATGCTAACACATAAATCATGTAGCATTAGCATTAGCCTGGTTCATAGAGCATCTCCCAAATAAGGGATGCTAACCCATAAATTATGATCATTAGCATTAGCCTGAGTTAGCCCTGTAGAGAGATACACATCTAGATTTATGGTGCTAACCGAAGACGGACATAATGTCCTCAGTAACCAGGCTTGAATACTGGTACCTGTACAAAATTACAACAATACATTAAACATTCTTTAGATATATTTGATCATAGACATATGTATAAATATCGTCATCAACCTCCGGATATCAACCTCCAGACATCAACAACTGGTTATTAAAGGCTACATGACCCTGTTGATCTACACAGAATATACAGTTGATAACCAGCTGTTTTTACAAATTGTATATTATTCACCAAATAAACATGACTGTCAATTTAAACACATTTTTCACAGCTTATTTGTAGTCCTTGTAAGTACCAAACACATACATAGTAAACACAGCATGTTGAGGTCATTTCTCGGACACTGTAACTGCATTACGTTGTATTGCCTATGTTATGAGGACCTCAATGTCTGCAATAATGTAAGCCGATAATTTGTTGTTAAGTCGGACACATTTATGAGAACTTCTATAATTTGTTGTTGTTAAGCCGGACACATTTATTATAACTTCTAAACAGTCCCTCGTTACAACCGAAGACATAAACAATACATACTACACATAGCGTAATCCCACTTGTGCTGGTGAAGTAAAGTTGTATACTGCCTTTGCAATGGTGAACAAAACATGTGCCATACAAGCCTTGCAATATAAAATAACGTGCCCTGAAAATATCACGTATCTATGATACAGGTATTTCACAGATGAATTGGTAAATACCGGAACAGCCTCTGTCAAACAACTTTGATTCTTGGTGACCCTTCTTCAACCTTACACAGTCCAGGGCTCGTATTTGATGGTTCAGATGAATGCCAATTGGTGAAGCTTACAGGTGCTGTGCCGTAGGTAAATTCCCAAGGTGAGCTGACATCTTTCCTATGTCCATCAATCCAAATTGTCTCTGCTGTTATTTTGTTTCTCTGTAAAAGGGCACGGGCATCATCGGATTTAATCTGAGTGTTTATATTGAGCACGTGTCCCATGTCTTTCTGGCACGTGGACTCAGCAGCATCTTTGGTCAATTATGTGTCGAACAACTTCAGACAGAAGCCATGTTGTATGTAATTATATTGTTTTAAACAGATCATGCTACATATCCTAGTTTCAGTTTCAGTTTTGCTATCGCCTCCTGAAGTGCACAACGATGCAGTATAGCCACATGTCCGGTTGCGCAAGACCATGC
This sequence comes from Cyrtodaria siliqua, assembly GCA_037043455.1. NCBI lineage: Eukaryota > Metazoa > Mollusca > Bivalvia > Adapedonta > Hiatellidae > Cyrtodaria > Cyrtodaria siliqua. The sequence goes on along the minus strand of JAWPHD010010801.1, from coordinate 48,410 downwards.
TGAAATCGCCTATTTTTTTCGCGGGACAATCTGTCCAACCTGACCATTCTGTACAGGGGTGAAGGCGACATAGTTCATCGACGATTTCCTGCTTTTCACTTTTCATGTACGTCTCAATGCTTTTGTTCATATTCGTGGCTATTTTCTTCTCCATGTTTAGGATTTGATCTTTTTCAATTTTCATGTTGTTTTGTTCATATTCGTGGCTATTTTCTCCTCCGTGTTTATGACAGTTTTTCCGATCAGTCTCATCAATGGATTGTCAAACTTCTTTCCCATGTCGAGAATATTATTTCCATCTAGGTTATCGCTGTCGTAAACCACATCATTGACATCGCTGATAGGGTTTCCGTTAGATATTTCTAGTTGTTCCACTACACAGACCAGCACTAAAATCCACAAGTTGACCATTTCAAGTTTATATTACAAATTGAGTGTCCTTGTGAAGTTTCTATTATAAGTAGAGACAATATATACGAGTTCTAACTCTAAGCAGTGCGCTCGGTTACAATTCTAGGACAAAACCGACGAATCCACTTATATATACCGTCGTATGTTTCTTACATCATGGTGGAGTCGTAAATTCCCAAGAAAGTTTATCTGCATACATTTCAATATAATTCAAATCTTTAAAGGGACACACGGCATTGTTGGTGTTATTAAAGCTCGCGGCATCCCGTTTGATTTCATAATACTTAATACTGATATGGGAGAGATCCTCTGGAAGCAACAGACACAACCAAAAGAATAAAGTAGCAGACTCGGTTTTATTGAGTCTGTTCTGGAGAGGCAATGTAAGACGCAACACCTCTTAAGCCCCTATCACCGGCTTAAGCTGTATTCTACTTCAAAGCCACTTATAATGGGCTCGTTGATCACAAAGGACCAGTAAAATAACTCGACTGATTCGTAGCACGTGGAGACGTTTTACAGCCGACACACTGCACTAAACGAACGCTAGTGTAACTGGTAATAAATAATAATGTTAACAAATGTTAATAACAAGCATATTGGAAAATCTTTATTAATTATTATTTACTTAATTTTGCATTTTATTAATTGTTGATTAATATAATATGTGTTAACATGTGAAATAATAATGTAGACTGTATTTATTTTATAATTTATCTGTATAAGAGAATGATACTTGATTAATAAATAGAGGTACCTATTTTACTGTTTTATTGTGCCTGGTGCGCCCCGATTTTATTTCCGTACAATGCAACGGAAATACGCCATAGCTTAATAAGTATATGAAACCTTATTCTCTTATACTTAATATTTAGTCAGCACATATAGATTCAATTTTATGTCTATTATTTTGAAATAAAAGTGTTCATGTTCAAATGGGCCTGTGTTACTTTGTATCACAGTTTTCTTGTTGGTTTAAACATATTTTATTTCAACATTTTTACAACATATATGTATATTGGTACAGTACATAATCAATAGGATTGGAACGAAAGAAAAATCTTACAGAGTTCCTCTCCTTTCTTGTTAAGACTGCCATGTGCTACTTTAAAGAAAGGATGGGCTGCACACGATTTCTTGTGGAATTTTCTCAAGGATTTATTTAAAAAAACAAGATGTTTACAGGATATATGCCTTGGTTATGTTGGACCTTAACTTTTTCAGAATGTGAGGGTTGACTAAAAGGTATTCGGAACAGAGGAAGTGTCATTTTAACCATCCTACAATTAGATACCATGGCAAGTTATGAGTGAAATGTACATTTAATAAGACCGTTTAACCGGATACAGGTAAATGGTAAATAATCGATCAATAACCGTATGTCCTCGATAGCTCAGTGGTTAGAGCGCTGGTACGGTAAACTAGAGACCCTTGGTTCGAGTCCCGGTTGAGGAATGATTTTTTCACCTCCAGTTATATTTGGGGGCTCGTCCTGGATCATCATGAGAAACACCAGCAACACCAGCAGTGTTTCTCCTGTATAATTAGAAATTCAGGGACGAATTTCAGACTGGTGGGGTAAATGGTGAAAACTCAATTCCTAACTGTATGTTCTCGATAGCTCAGTGGTTAGAGCACTGGTACGAAAACCAGAGACCCTGGGTTCGAATCCCTGTTTCCCCACCAGACTGGAATTAGTCCCTGGATTTCTAATTATACAGGAGAACCACTGCTGGTGCTAGAAACCTTTATAAAACTTATAAGTAGGCATATAAGTCAAACATGAAATGTGGCATTCACAGAGTACAGTAAACCATAAACACTCAATCAAAACAAACAATAATTAGAATGATAAATACAAGCAAGGTAAACGACACCACAAACATAAAAGGGTTATAGCTAGGGCTACCGTCTTGGAACGATCAATGGCAGAACGACCACTTGGGGTTTAAACCAGGTTCTAAGAAGCACCCAAACTCACTCTTACGCTATACTTTTCAACCCAAAACAACGGGTCAGAGTCAATGAAGAAACCACCGCTAGGCTATATATTCTATCAAACAATGCAGCATTGTAGATGTTAAAGGCTACTACTAAGGTTTATCGTCACTCCTACCTTTTAGGATGCAGTAGAGTGAACAAAGCTATAGCTACCGTCATAATATGGTAAAATTGTAAACACCCTGTACTGCTGTTATAGTGCTTATTTCAGTATGCATTTTATTTACTAATTTTCATGTATTTTAATCATTGTACAACGCCATTGAATGTATACTTTGTATGTAGAAATAGGCGTTTAATCAAATAATAAAGTTTAAAGTTTAAAGTTTATGTTATAATGCTTATTTCAGTCGTATACTGTTGTTATAATGCTTATTTCAATCGTGTACTGTTGTTATAATGCTTACTTCATTCCGGTACTGTTGTTATGATGCTTACTTTAGTCGTGTACTGTTGTTATTATGCTTACTTCAGCAGTGTACTGTTGTTATAATGCTTATTTCAGTCGTATACCGTTGTTATGATGCCTAATTCAGTCGTGTACCGTTGTTATGATGTTTACTTCAGTCGTGTACTGTTGTTATAATGCTTATTTCAGTCGTGTACTGTTGTTATAATGCTTACTTCATTCCGGTACTGTTGTTATGATGCTTACTTTAGTCGTGTACTGTTGTTATTATGCTTACTTCAGCAGTGTACTGTTGTTATAATGCTTATTTCAGTCGTATACCGTTGTTATGATGCCTAATTCAGTCGTGTACCGTTGTTATGATGCTTATTTCAGTCGTTTATCGTTGTTACAAAGCGTACTTCAGTCGTGTACTGTTGTTATAATGTTTACTTCAGTCGTGTTCTGTTGTTTCAATATTTACTTCAGTCGTGTACTGTTGTTATAATGTTTACATCAGTCTTGTAGTGTTGTTATAATGCTTAATTCAGTCGTGTACTGTTGTTATAATGTTTACTTCAGTCGTGTTCTGTTGTTTCAATATTTACTTCAGTCGTGTACTGTTGTTATAATGTTTACATCAGTCTTGTAGTGTTGTTACAATGCTTACTTCAGTCGTGTACTGTTGTTACAATGCTTACTTCAGTCGTGTACTGTTGTTATAATGTTTACTTCAGTCGTGTACTGTAGTTATAATGCTTATTTCAGTCGTGTACTGTTGATATGGTGCTATTTCAGTCGTGTACTGTTGTTATAATGTGTATTTCAGTCGTCTACCATTGTTATAATGCTTCTTTCAGTAGTGTACCGTTGTCATGATGCTTATTTCAGTCGTGTACGGATTTCAGTCGTGTACTGTTGTCATAATGCTGATTTCAGTCGTGTACTGTTGTTATAATTATTATTGCAGTCGTGTACTGTTGTTGTAATGCTTACTTCAGTCGTGTACCGTTGTTATAATGCTTACTTCAGTCGTGTACTGTTGTTATAATGTTTTTTTCAAAATGGGGGTTATTATCAATTATATATTATTATAGTATATTACATATATTGTGATGATTCATAGTGATATCCAGTGAACAGAAAAGCCATATCTACTCAGAGCTCTACTGGGAGATATTTCCCACTAGCCGGAACTACTTTTTTTATCCCATATATTTAAAAATAGATAAATCTAAAAATAGATAAACAACGAACATAAACAACAACAACAACAACAAAACAACAACATAAAAACACCAATAAATAAATATAAAATATAAACAGATATATATTGAGTAATATAAATAAATATATAAATAAATAAACAAATAAATAATATTAAACAACATTACTTAGAACAAAAAAACAAACAAATGTTTGACCGTCTGCTGTCTGTTTACACCAAGATGTCAGATTTTCTAGACTTTGTGTCTGAACGAGAATTTCTGGACTTTATCAAGGGGTCTGAATATCCTGACATGAGTGAGTTGGATCTACCAGTGAATAACCATCCATCTGAAGTACAGAAACAGGTGAAAACTTGTGACATTAACAATAAATTTAATGAACCATCAACTTCAAGTTCAACTGAAAGATTCAAGACTTTTGAACAAAATGAGGTACTGCAGTTCATAGCCGGGCAAGCTAACAAAAATACAGTTAGAAAAACAGGAAATGATGTGAAACTTTTCAAAATGTTTCTAGTTTCGCAAAATGAGCCGAGGGATATTGAATGCCTTTCACCAGCAGAACTTGACATTCTGTTTGGCAATTTTATTTTTAATGTGAAGAAAGCCGATGGCGGTGACTACGAACCCTGGACAATAAGGGGATTTATGTCAAGTCTGGACAGATACTTAAAATCAAAATATTCTCCGTATCAAGTAAATCAGAGCGCCATATTTCCGCACAGTATCTAGGTCCTTAAAGCTAAAATGACTTCCTCAAAAGCTGAAGGACATGGAAATAAACCCAATGAGAGCGATGAGCTTACTGATGATGACATTGTAAAACTGTTTGCGTGTGGAGAGTTAGGCCACGAACCCCTCAACAAGTGATAAACCTACTGCACATTACCTTTTCTCTAGTACTTGGGATGCGTGGCGGGCAGGAACAAAGAGACTTAAAATGGGGCGACATAGAGATTCTTGTAGATGAAGATTGTGATAAATATCTCTGTCACAAACGAAAACGGAAAACCAAAACACGAACCGGCACAGACCCTAAAAACAAAAGAAAATTTAAACCGAAGGCATGGGCCACTGCAGAGCACGATCGTTGCCCGGTTAGAGCCTATAACATATCCAAGGAGCAACGTCCTGTCGAAATGATGGATGCTGAGAGTCCATTTTTTCTCAGTGTTAACATGGTAAGAAAACCCAACTCGAGTCGCTGTTGGTATAAAAATCAACCCATGGGAAGGAATCATATCTACAAATTAATAAAACATTGGTGGAGCAATGCCCTGCAATAAATGACGACCGGAAATTAACAAACCACAGCGTCCGTAAGCAACAAGTACAAAGGTGTGGCGATATGGGACTAGCACCAACAAGCACAATACAGTTGAGTGGACATAAAAATCTGCAAAGCGTTAATAGCTACTCAAAAATGAATGTAAAGCAACAGAAGGAAATATCATCTAAATTGATGGACACTAATAAAGAAAAAACATGTAGTGCAATGGATACAATTAGTAACAAAACCTGCAGTTCACCTGATGTTCAATCAATATTGACACAATCCCAAAGTTTAACTTACCAGCCAAAACATGCTCTGTTAGCTGTCTTCCATGGAAGTACCACAATACATGGTGGGACATTTAATTTTTATACACAGCCACATTCAGCCAGTGAAGATCAGAATGCCATATCACCATGTCCAAGGAAAAGGTTTCGACGCATAAATCGAATTGAAAGTTCTTCGGACTCAGAATAAACTTGTCAGCCATATTACACAAAGGACACGTGTTGTGTATACACACCGACTCACTCACACGCAAACATTTGTTTTAAAAAAAAGTGTTTATTTTACGTTTATTGAGACAAACTATAACGGTAAGAAGTATTAACTTCCTCTACATTATCAGTTTGCAGATCGCGATTAACATTCTTGATACCACTATAATTTTACGATCGTTGTTCAATAAATACATTTCATGTTACTGTTTATCATGTTTATCTTTCCCTTTTCATCAGTTTGGCTTTTAATATTGCCATTGTTTTCGTCCTGATATTTCTAGCGCAAATGTTCGGCCTCATTTCGTGACCAAGTATTAATTAACCAGCTGAACAACACACATATATCCAATAATGTTAATAATTCCAATATAATTATCCATTCCATGCATCCAATGTCAAAACCAAGTATACAAAATGGATCACTTTCAACTGATACTGAATAAAAAATGGCTGCCGCATTAAACTGTGTTTTCATTCGCGTCCGCGCTTTATGACGTCACACACGTCACACAATATTATGTATCACTGCGCACTATGAACGAAAGAAGAAATGAAAGAAAAACAACAAACATACAGTTTTTTTCTCGTTTAAATCATTACAAAATATGTAATATATAGTTTAATAACCAGTGTTATTGAGATACCGAAAATATTTCCCTCGGGAGAGAAATTGCTCCGATATAAGAACGAGTGCTATAATATTTCCCTCGGGAGAAAAATTGCTCCGATATAAGAACTCGTGCTAAAGCACAGCACTCGTTCTTATATCGGAGCAATTTCTCTCCCTCGGGAAATATTTCCGGTATCTCAAAAACACTGGTTATTAAACTCTATATGTATTTCGCAAACAAGTTATTAGAACTAAAAACTGCTGAAAAGAGAAATCCTTAGAGGTAATCAAACACAACGAAGAGCAACAAAGTCGTATACTCACTTTTATTAAGTCTGTTCCTGAGTGGTAACGTATGGAAGTAACGTAAGAAGCAACACCTCGCATACATCCTATTGCCACTTCTTCAAAGTCACCTATATGATTCCAAAGGTATCGCTATTGATTCGCGACAAGGGAAGACGTTAAGTTTAACATTATTTGCAATGTAAACTACAGAGAACAGAACAAAACATAACTTTATTTACGTCTCAGGCATACATATATGCAGTAAGAGGAAATGTAACAAAATCACAAATAATATATTATAGTGTGTGACCAAAGACAAGAAAATTGTTCATTTAGTACATTTCATTGTTGGGGGAAACAGATGCTATATTTGTAAACTATGTTCCTACCGATATATTTAGCTTATATAAATATATATGTAATAATTAAGACTTTCAAAAATAAAAAAGGAAATTCTATCCTGTCCTTTTTCTGAAATATGTATTTAGAAATGAAAATATGAAGAACTTTCTTTTAGTTTTATAACTATATATTTATTATGATAACGTATATAACTGCATATTCTCTGACTTTGTGGGAATATTCCCACGAAACATTTGTTTGTACATCTTAACGAACTGTATTGTTTGAATGGAATAATCCCACCAAACATTATTAAAAAAAATACTGAATTGTGTCCCTGCTTTGGTGGGAACATTCCCACGAAATATAGGTAAGATAAGATACAATTTATTTGACGTCGGCAAGGCAGTATGACAAGTTATATAAGCTCACACGAGAATTGACACTCCAAATATAGGTAGATGTAGTTAAATAGGTATGATGAATGTTAAAGGGGACTCCTGGCAATCTTGACGTTTTTATCAAGCATTAAAATTAGCTTCTCAATTTATTAATCCAGTATCATTTTGACTTTAAACCTGCTTGCATAAATATAATCTAACACAGGTTTAAATATATTATTGGTGCATTCTTATCAACAGTTAATAATATGCAAAATAATTTGCTTTAAACTATTCTTATAATTAATATTAATGATTGAACAAATGCAAGTTATGTGGAAAACTAACGGGACGCCGTGAGTTTTTCAACAAAATCAAGATTACCGTGTGTCCCTTTAACACGTCTACCTACTTCACATATGTACGGACATGTTATATATTCACCTTAATTTTATTTGGCGTGAATATCAACACAACTTGTATTTGCGAATTCAAACGAATTCTACATCTTCCATTGGCATATACCCGACAATGTTATAGAAAACGTATTGTCTTGTTTTTGTACGACGCATCATCACACTATTTAGTGTATTTCGAGCCACCACAGGCAGAAGGGAATGATAAATAGGAATCCAGCAGCCATTCCCTACTATATCCCTATGGTTCTTTAGTGTGCTCGGATTATAGAATTTGATACAGGGAATCACACAGGTTACCACCTCATTCGGCGGACGACACTAAGGGAAGTACTTTGCCTAAAACCATCGAAGTAATATAAGGGCGCAATGAAGGTAGGTTGATATTTATGGGGCGCCGTTTTACTATTTATTCAGTATTTTGTGATATCAATCATTCATTTATTGATATCAAAAAATCGATTTATTGATATCACAAATTCGATCTATTAAAAACATGCATTTCTTGATATCAAAAATTAGATTTGTTGACATCAATAAATGAATTTTTGATATCAAGAAATCGAATTCTTCATATCAAGAAATGCATTTTTTGATATCAGAAAATCATTCTATTTCTTGATATCAAGAATTAAAAGTATAATGATAGAATTTGAATTAATTATCGCTCCCCCATTTCACTATGCACTAGTGCGGAAAACTGTCCTGATATCAAGAATTCGTTTTTTTGATATCAAGAAATAGACTGATTTTTTGATATCAAGAAATACATTTTTTGATATCAAAAAATGGATTTATTGATATAAAAAAATCACAAAATGCATTTCTGGATATCAAAAAATATAATTCTTGATATCAAAAAATCAGTATATTTCTTGATATCAAAATATCTAAGATATATTTCTTGATATCAACAATTCATTTCTTGATATAAAAAAATTCTTGATATCAAAAAATAATTCTTGATATCAATAATTCGATTTTTATTATATCAAGAAATGAATTTTTGAAATCACAAAATACTGAATAAATAGTAAAACGGCGCCCCATAGATATTCGGAGCGCGAGTATTGCTCATGCCTAAAATATGCACTTGACCATACCCCATCCATTTTGGTTTCCTAACAATGGCGAACCAATAGCCTTAAAAATAACGCTTTCATGTCTGCAGATTATGACATCCCAACATTGTCTTCAAATCAACAAAAATAATGAAAACATAATAATTGTAGTACATGTTTTATCAGCCAATAATGTCCAACGTTTACACTGAACATAGAAGAAAAAATGGACGTGTTCCGTTATATGTTTTGTTGAGTATATATAAGCGAATTTAAGTCCATTTAAGTTAATTTTTAGCGGAGTCCATATTTTTTAAATGTTAACTCTCCATTTTTAACTGCTTTCTTTATTTCACCAAGGTTTACATATTAAGCAAACAGCAATGGAATCAATATAGTCAATGCATGATAATAATGTCATTATGGCGGAATGGCAATTTAAACACAATTCAATGTAAATAGTAGCAAGGTAAGGAAAAAAGAGTCTCTAAGTTGACTCTGCACAAACTCTAGACAGTCAACATAATATATTGTCTATATCTAATACGTGATAAGGTGGGAGGAAGATATTGTGTTTATTTATACATATCAATGTATTCTATGAAAAAAACACAAAAAAACAACAACATAAGTTTTGACGTTCTTTTCTCCGTCATTTCAATACCATACACATTTATAAAATTGAATGCAGATTTAATTATGTACACTATTGGTGTGTACTATATGGATACAATATTAAGTTTCGTGTTTTGTATTTTTCTCTTAAACTAAAAAGAAATGTTTTATATGTTCATCAAGATTCAAGATTCAATGTATGGACTAAGAAAGATAATAATTCACAGACGATCTTATGTCTTAGTATCTTTACAAGACTTTTGTATGTCAATAAACAAAGAAAACACATGATGCACGTGATGTTGGAGCGTATTGCAGTTTAACGCAGTGCCAGAGTGTGAATATTAACATCCCTTCAAAAATAAATAAAACATACTAAATTTCCAAACAGTAGCACATATTACTGCCTGAGTGTACGGTCAGAGAATGGTAGAGGGAACTCTTCCATGCCGTCAAACAGTGTGTGCGTCAAACAGTGTGTGTTTTACCACACGTACAGGTAATCAGTTTATTTGCCATTGTTTGAAAATTTAAATTCTATTCTAACGATTAGATTTATTATTTCTATATGTTATAATGCTTTCGAATAATACTTCTTCAGCCGTTTCATTTAACGTTTAAATCAGCGGCATATACTACCTTTTAATTTATTTCCTCTTCGACATACAGCAATCCTTTAGCTTATAGGTCAGCCAAATCGTACATCCAATGAGTATTCAACGATTTACAAATAGTTGGGTTATTTTCATATGGGAACAAAATGTGAAATATCTATTCAGTGATTTTATTAAGTAGTTCAATTGTATATGGCTAACTAAGCTTCGACTAACATTACGTGTCTAGAATGGAAAGACCGCGAACCTCAGAGAAAATCAACTATGACAGCTGTCATTTACATAGACAGTGGGAGGGCGTAACCACTGCTCACGTGCAGATATAAGGAAGCTTACAGAGAAAGAGCGGGTTGAGCTATAAATCAGTTATAGATCACTTATTCCAATTTTAAAGAATTTATTTAATAATCTATACGTATAGCTCGCTATTGATTTATTGATATTGTATTAAGTTTATTAAACAAATATTTTCAAACTGTATTCAAAACCTTATTTGAAACAAAAGCAAAATGGACTTGGGAGTTGTTCGTTTAAAATTAAGATAATATATCGATGTATGCGTTCTTCAAGATAATGTGTGTTGTTTATCTTTTCTGGTAATAACTGGCGAGATAATCAGATTGTGTTTGTTTAATTCTTCTTGTAAACCATATGTTGTAATCCACTTACATGCATGAAAATCCTTGGTCAGCCGTAGAAGCAGATTTACTATAGCTGTCCTTTCGCATCGCTAGTCAGGAATGCTTCTCCCACATATATATAGTATGGCCATTGTGACAATGAAACACCACTGCCATTAAGATAATTTTCACTTGGTTGATCTGTTATCCACATAGAATGGCCGGTGTAATTAAGTAGATGAGTAATGCAGAACGCACTGAGTCCACAGGAAACAGTCTATCGACCGTCATATGTGTTGAAAATGTCGTAAAGCACTATACAAACAAACAAACAAACAAACTAACAATAAATGAAAGCAAATATTGAGAAGTGCATTGTGTCCAGAAACGAGGACGGCATACATGGATTCATTTTGAATACACGTTTGTACTGTACCTAACACGGTAGGCGGGGAGATGATAGTACTAGTACCCATTTTCTGTGTAACATATAGGTTATTGATCTTCTGTGATATCATAGTCACAACAAAGTCCGAAGAAGGACGTTATGTTAAATTTCAGAGTGCGAGACTCGCCAATGCTTACACATGCACCAACTTCATTTAATACAAATTTAATCCTTATTAGTCCAATCTGCCCATCTCAAAATACATTTTAAGATGGATATTTAATACAAGAAATACATAGAACTATAAACGCGCAAGAAAAATGGATCTTCCAAGAGTGGTTCATGCATGTATACACATTTTAAAATCCATATCAAGCGTTAGGTTGATAGTATACTAGTAAAAAATGGAAAAAAATGTGGATTATATAGGTGTTACATTTTATTGCTAAAGCAATTTATAATAATAAGCGCATATTTTTAAATTGTCACAAAATTCCAAAATATAGTGTACAGTGTTCAGTTAAAGGCACATGCGTAGAAAACACATGTCACGCATTTTAATACTAAGTATGTTCAACCGTTTTACTGTTCCTAAGAAATTATCCCGACCTCTCGTTATTTCAGCAAGTTAGCGACGTTATTTCAGCGACGTTATTTCAGCACGATATCATCCATGGTCTATATAATACATGGTCTATCTAATACGACCCTGCTCTAGCTGAGTGTGGCGTTATATTGCTGGAACAACGTGAGGTCGCGTAATTTCTTAGGAACGGTTAAATGGTTGGACATAGCCGGTATTAAAATGTGTGACTTTTGTTTTCTACCCGTGTGACTTTCATTGAACATTATACACCATGTTCATTGAACACTATACACCATGTTTAGGGATTTTGTGACAATCATGTTTGCAATTGTTAACAGCTATTCTTAAATTTCAAAATATGCACTTATTATTATAAATTACTTCAGCAATAGCATTTAACTCCCATATAATGTATGGATGCGTTTTCATTGTTGCTAGTATATAGTATGCGTTATTTTACCTTCTTCTTTTGGGATGCTGGCATGTTGCTCGATAGGTAAAACAAGTATGGATGAGGACATTTTGAAATCGACAAATACGATAAATATAAAAATATTGCAGTGATTTCCATGAAAGTTTCTAGCTACGCTCACGTCCTTTAGTCCCGGGTTGAGCTGATCTCAATATTTAAAACGTCAATAGTACGACATTTCCCTTGTATTATTAATTTACTGTTTCGCTATATATAAATGATATCATTGCTTGACCCATATGACTTGATATAAACAAAGATAATTTAGTTGTGTTTGGTACCAACCAGTCAGACATACAGTATGCCTTCACTTTGTGTTTTAGATACTCGGGAACAGTCCGTCTCCAAAGGTTTGATGATTGGTTCCATATCAGGGGGAGCTGGTTTCCTGCTCGGTGTGATCATTTTCATAGTATACATATGCCGACGTTGGAAGATTCCTTCAGGCCTAGAGAGAGATTTCGAACACAGACGCTTAGGTTGAAATAGAGTACGAGTTAACATTAGACATTCTAATCGTTAAATGAAACGTATACGAAATATACTAATTCGCTATCGTTTGGCTCTTGGGCGAGTTTATTGCCCAGTTAGCGTGCTTCTAATTCGTATCTACCACGACATTAAAAAAAAATCTGTGATATACACAGATCAAAAGTCCTAAATACTCACTTTTGTATCTTAACTAATTTGCTTAGTTTAAATATATGAATATTTGGAAAATTAATAGTTGTGTTATAAGTATTTGTTTTTAGCAATAATTTTATTGTTTAATATGTTTTAGAATTAGGAACATCGAACGTTTAGAATTAGGAACATCGAACGCTGCATAATTCAAGGTACATAACATAATCCTAAGTACCCAGCTGTTTAAGTGTTATAATTTATTTCTAAGAAAACACATCGACTTAAAAGCTTTAAAATGTGTTTCAGAGAATAAGATTTAACCTCGTTAATTTGCAGTTCAACCGTAATTTCAATCAATAGTGAAATACACAAAACAATGAGGATATTATTGACTTATTCTTGTGTAGGTACTTAGGAATTTTGACTAGTACATTTACTAAACATACTAACGCCCCCATAATATTTTTTCATTTTATTGTAATAAAACTTCGAATGGGTACATTTAAATAGCATTCTAATGAAACTGCACAACAATTTTGTTAGATTTATTTTCGGATGAGCTGTTTTCATTTTTGGTACACGTGCAACTCGATATTTTTATTAAAATGTCCAATGTTTCTAAAAATCGACCGAAATTAAATTCGAAATTGTATAATACGGGACGTTACAAGTGTTTATACGTGTTTATATATAAGGCATTTGATTTATAGTCACCGAGCAGTGCACATCTCACCTATACACATGTAACACTATAATTTCCATGTTTTGCCTCTCTTAGGACCTTTCAATTGTACAGTCAGGTTCTCTAATAGCTATTGGGACTTCTAAAGAAACATGTATTTATTTCCTTTTTCATGTATTAGAATGAAAACTGACTCTCCAATTACGAATTTGTATATTTATTGTACTTAACCGAATACAAAACTATAACCATGCTTGCCTAGTTAATTTAATTATATCATTGGTAAGATGTATTAGCGTCGTTATAACAGTAGGCTATACAGTCTACCCATTATATCATTGGTAAGATGTATTAGCGTCGTTATTACAGTAGGCTATACAGTCTACCAATTATATCATTGGTAAGATGTATCAGCATCGTTATTACAGTAGGCTATACAGTCTACCCATTATATCATTGGTAAGATGTATTAGCATCGTTATTACAGTAGGCTATACAGTCTACCCATTATATCATTGGTAAGATGTATTAGCGTCGTTATTACAGTAGGCTATACAGTCTACCCATTATATCATTGGTAAGATGTATTATCGTCGCTATTACATTAGGCTATACAGTCTACCCATTATATCATTGGTAAGATGTATTAGCGTCGTTATTACAGTAGGCTATACAGTCTACCCATTACATCATTGGTAAGATGTATTAGCATCGTTACATTAGGCTATACAGTCTACCCATTATATCATTGGTAAGATGTATTAGCGTCGTTATTACAGTAGGCTACACAGTTTATCCATTATATCATTGGTAAGATGTATTAGCGTCGTTATTACAGTAGGCTATACAGTCTACCCATTATATCATTGGTAAGATGTATTAGCGTCGTTATTACAGTAGGCTATACAGTCTACCCATTACATCATTGGTACGATGTATTAGCATCGTTATTACAGTAGGCTATACAGTCTACCCATTATATCATTGGTAAGATGTATTAGCGTCGTTATTACAGTAGGCTATACAGTCTACCCATTATATCATTGGTAAGATGTATTAGCATCGTTATTACAGTAGGCTATACAGTCTACCCATTATATCATTGGTAATATGTATTAGCGTCGTTATTACAGTAGGCTATACAGTCTACCCATTATATCATTGGTAAGATGTATTAGCATCGTTATTACAGTAGGCTACACAGTCTACCCATTATATCATTGGTAAAATGTATTAGCATCGTTATTAAAGTAGGCTACACAGTCTACCCATTATATCATTGGTAAAATGTATTAGCGTCGTTATTACAGTAGGCTACACTGTCTACCCATTATATCATTGGTAAGATGTATTAGCATCGTTAATACAGAAGGCTACACAGTCTACCCATTATATCATTGGTAAAATGTATCTTATTACAGTAGGCTACACAGTCTACCCATTATATCATTGGTAAAATGTTTTAGCGTCGTTATTACAGTAGGCTACACTGTCTACCCATTATATCATTGGTAAGATGTATTAGCATCGTTATTACAGTAGGCTACACAGTCTACCCATTATATCATTGGTAAGATGTATTAGCATCGTTATTACAGTAGGCTACACAGTCTACCCATTATATCATTGGTAAGATGTATTAGCATCGTTATTACAGTAGGCTACACAGTCTACCATTATATCATTGGTAAAATGTATTAGCGTCGTTATTACAGTAGGCTACACTGTCTACCCATTATATCATTGGTAATATGTATTAGCATCGTTATTACAGTAGGCTATACATTCTACCCATTATATCATTGGTAAGATGTATTAGATTCGTTATTACAGTAGGCTATACAGTCTACCCATTATATCATTGGTAAGATGTATTAGCGTCGTTATTACAGTAGGCTATACAGTCTACCCATTATATCATTGGTAAGATGTATTAGCATCGTTATTACAGTAGGCTACACAGTCTACCCATTATATCATTGGTAAAATGTATTAGCGTCGTTATTACAGTAGGCTACACTGTCTACCCATTATATCATTGGTAAGATGTATTAGCATCGTTATTACAGTAGGCTATACATTCTACCCGTTATATCATTGGTAAGATGTATTAGATTCGTTATTACAGTAGGCTATACAGTCTACCCATTATATCATTGGTAAGATGTATAAGCATCGTTATTACAGTAGGCTATACAGTCTACCCATTATATCATTGGTAAGATGAATTAGCGTCGTTATTACAGTAGGCTATACAGTCTACCCATTACATCATTGGTAAGATGTATTTGCATCGTTACAGTAGGCTATGAAGTCTACCCATTATATCATTGGTAAGATGTATTAGCGTCGTTATAACAGTAGGCTACACAGTCTACCCATTATATCATTGGTAAGATGTATTAGCGTCGTTATTACAATAGGCTATACAGTCTACCCATCATATCATTGGTAAGATGTATTAGCGTCGTTATTACAGTAGGCTATACAGTCTACCCATTATATCATTGGTAAGATGTATTAGCATCGTTACAGTAGGCTATACAGTCTACCCATTATATCATTGGTAAGATGTATTAGCGTCGTTATTACAGTAGGCTATACAGTCTACCCATTATATCATTGGTAAGATGTATTAGCATCGTTATTACAGTAGGCTCTACAGTCTACCCATTATATCATTGGTAAGATGTATTAGCGTCGTTATTACAGTAGGCTATACAGTCTACCCATTACATAATTGGTAAGATGTATTAGCGTCGTTATTACAGTAGGCTATACAGTCTACCCATTATATCATTGGTAAGATGTATTAGCGTCGTTATTACAGTAGGCTATACAGTCTACCCATTATATCATTGGTAAGATGTATTAGCGTCGTTATTACAGTAGGCTATACAGTCTACCCATTATATCATTGGTAAGATGTATTATCGTCGTTATAACAGTAGGCTATACAGTCTACCCATTATATCATTGGTAAGATGTATAAGCGTCGTTGTTACAGTAGGCTATACAGTCTACCCATTACATCACTGGTAAGATGTATTAGCATCGTTACAGTAGGCTATACAGTCTACCCATTATATCATTGGTAAGATGTATTAGCGTCGTTATTACAGTAGGCTACACAGTTTATCCATTATATCATTGGTAAGATGTACTAGCGTCGTTTTTACAGTAGGCTATACAGTCTACCCATTATATCATTGGTAAGATGTATTAGCGTCGTTACTACAGTAGGCTATACAGTCTACCCATTACATCATTGGTAAGATGTATTAGCATCGTTATTACAGAAGCCTATACAGTCTACCCATTATATCATTGGTAAGATGTATTAGCGTCGTTATTACAGTAGGCTATACAGTCTACCCATTATATCATTGGTAAGATGTATTAGCGTCGTTATTACAGTAGGTTATACAGTCTACCCATTATATCATTGGTAAGATGTATTAGCGTCGTTATTACAGTAGGCTATACAGTCTACCCATTATATCATTGGTAAGATGTATTAGCGTCGTTATTACAGTAGGCTATACAGTCTACCCATTATATCATTGGTAAGATGAATTAGCGTCGTTATTACAGTAGGCTATACAGTCTACCCATTACATCATTGGTAATATGTATTAGCATCGTTACAGTAGGCTATAAAGTCTACCCATTATATCATTGGTAAGATGTATTAGCGTCGTTATTACAGTAGGCTACACAGTCTACCCATTATATCATTGGTAAGATGTATTAGCGTCGTTATTACAATAGGCTATACAGTCTACCCATTATATCATTGGTAAGATGTATTAGCGTCGTTATTACAGTAGGCTATACAGTCTACCCATTATATCATTGGTAAGATGTATTAGCATCGTTACAGTGGGCTATACAGTCTTCCCATTACATCATTGGTAAGATGTATTAGCATCGTTACAGTAGGCTATACAGTCTACCAATTCAACATTGGTAAGATGTATTAGCGACGTTATTACAGTAGGCTATACAGTCTACCCATTACATCATTGGTAAGATGTATTAGCGTCGTTATTACAGTAGGCTATACAGTCTACCCATTACATCATTGGTAAGATGTATTAGCGTCGTTATTACAGTAGGCTATACAGTCTACCCATTATATCATTGATAAGATGTATTAGCGTCGTTATTACAGTAGGCTATACAGTCTACCCATTATATCATTGGTAAGATGTATTATTATCGTTACTGTAGGCTATACAGTCTACCCATTACATCATTGGTAAGATGTATTAGCGTCGTTATTACAGTAGGCTATACAGTCTACCCATTACATCATTGGTAAGATGTATTAGCATCGTTACAGTAGGCTATACAGAAGGATAGAAATATCGGACAGGGAACGCAGCATTCAAGGACGACAGTCAACCACAAAACACAAAAACAAACACGCAAACAGACAAACGAAAAGGCAAAATTGATAAAAAAAATGCAAACGACATCACAAACACAAAAGGGTTGACAATAGGGCTACCGCCTTGGAACGGTCAGTGGCAAAGTAGGCCACTGGGGGTTTAAACCGGTTCTAGGGTGCACCAAACCTCACACTTACCCTACACTCATCCCATTAAAACAGGACAGTGTAAATAAAGAAATCCCCGCCATGATCTAATCTCTAACCAACAAGGCAGCATCATTAGGCAATATAAGTAAAACACAAATATGCTCGTGTTAATATAATACAAAAAAACAATAGCCTAGAAAGCCACAATGAAGGTACTCAATGACTTGGAAGAAGCCAGAGCAGTAAGAGAATACACCATTAAGGGCACGACAAGAAAGATCATGGACAAACATCAAACGCCACCGTCCCAATGGGCTTTAGGTAGGCGTCATCATAGGGTCCACAGCCTGTCCGGTCATCGTACAATTAAAGAGGAAAGCATAGTGGCGAACTGTAAAAGGGTCCACCACCAAGCATGCACTACGTTGCAAAATGATAGGGTCATAACCTCTTTTGATAAACTTTTTAACAAGTTTAACAAAGATAGTATGAAAGTGATCATGACCAAGAATCTTACGAAGTTTATAAATCACATCACCATAGAAGTCAGGTTGTGATAGTCCTTGTGATAGATGTATTAGCATCGTTATTAAAGTAGGCTATACAGTCTACCGATTATATCATTGGTAAGATGTATTAGCGTCGTTATTACAGTAGACTATACAGTCTACCCATTATATCATTGGTAAGATGTATTAGCATCGTTATAACTGTAGGCTATACAGTCTACCCATTATATCATTGGTAAGATGTATTAGCGTCGTTATTACTGTTGGCTATACAGTCTAAGGTTTGTTGCAACCCACGAATATAGTTTTATTTTGTATTAGCGACAAACGGTCACATTGTCCACATTTGTCTGGTTATATGTCCGTTTCTTTCACACAACGGCCTTTTCATTTCAATTGTTAACGAGCTCAAAAGTCGAGAGAATTTTTAGTCATGTTTAGTTTTGTTACAAGTTTGGATTGGTCTTTAAGCTTTTAAAAGAAAACAAAGTAACTCTGTATATTGTTTGGATAGTGTGTTATACCAGTTGTTTCCCTTTTACTGTATACTCGTATAATGACTAAACTATTTAAGCTGGGACATGTTGGATTCTGAGTGTCCTCTACTTTTAAAATCGATATCTTCAAAGGAGATATGGAGGTCTGATAATTTCATAGTTGTATTTGTTTTCTTTTTCATATGTGGATGCGTTGATATAACTTTTAGGCTTACAGTTCGGCTATTTTGGTAAATCTAAGATAGTCTGTTACTAAACATTATTGTACTCAAGATGGCAACGTTATTTAAAGCATGTTTAACATTATTGTGTAATAGTGAATGTCCTTTGAACTCTGTGCACACTATATAACAATGCTATCAACTTACAGAACTACGTGTGGCGAAACCATGTGACATTTTTATCGGTTTCACAGAAAAAAATGTTAACAAAACGATCGATTCAGGTAGGTGTTCGCTTCAAAGCTTTCTTAATACTGACCGAAATGTATTCAACTAAAGTGCAAATATCCTTTCAAAGTGAGCTCTTTTCTCCGCCGCAAAAGGTTATTCGATTTATCTAGTTCGATTTATCTATTACATTCTGAGATTAGCGCGCCCAAAATCATGGAAACGAAAGAAATCTATGACTGCTTACATTTTGGGAGGCCTAATCTCAGAAAGTACTGAATGAATCAAATTGACTTTTGCGGCGGAAAAAGGAGCTTACATTGTAAGTTTGTTTTTAACAAAATTCGTTTATTATTAAGAAAGTTATGAAGAACAATTACCCTACCTGAATCTACCTGAATCGACCCTACCTGAATCTACCTGAATCGACCCTACCTGAATCTACCTGAATCGACCCTACCTGAATCTACCTGAATCGACCCTACCTGAATCTACCTGAATCGACCCTACCTGAATCGATCCTACCTGAATCGAACGATTTGTTTACCTTTTTTTGCCGTGAAACAGATTAAAAAGTTACATGGATTCACCACCATGGCTGTGGTGTGAGATTGACTCTTGATTCCATAGACTGGTAAGTCAACGAAAACAGCTGCGTTGTGTAATGTGTTATACCAATTTATATGCAATGATATGTCATAATTATTATTGATAATAGGACACTGAATGCATACATACATGTACATACTATGTATGAGTCAATATACATTTTATAAATTGCATTCTTTTTTATAATTACATGTGTGTGCTATCATATGTATCTGTTAGTTTAGACTTATTTATTTTACATCGATTGTAACGAAAGCTCTCTGAACTTATTTCAGTTAATCACTCTCAATATCTTTCTGGGTAGAACCAGTATTAAGGAAATGCGGATAAAGTATCTTGCTGAGGGACACATCACATATGGTAATAGCGGGGATGTATCTGTTAACCAATGATTTCAAGATCACTTCGTAGATAGATATTTTATTCAAACATAAGGCATTACGCCCAACAGTTCACATGCAAATAGTACATACATATAAACATGTATACGAAATACACACAATATTTTCCAGTTAATGACAATTTGTATAATTTCATAGGTGAGTTTCAAGACCATCTGTATATGTTACTAGTTAACAAGTATTTGACAAACGTATTAAGTAATAAGTGTTTAATATATATTTTTAGATTAATACTCCTAAGTACTGATCAGAACACATTTATATCTGTGGACAAAAATGGAGACAAGTGATATTTATTTATAAAACAAGTCGTCTCTTCTTTTAAAACTTTTACTAATGAAAACGGACAGTTTCTTTAATAAACTCTTGTCTTCTGTTGTCATAAGTTCAGTTTGGCCGTTTCCAAAAATATGTGTTAACATATTCTTTTCTAATATCATGATAATTTCCGAATTATTTAATGAGATTAACTGCCTGGTCAATATTGTTATATTATACAGAACATAGTTCTGGAGGTATGCCCTCGTTTATCGAATTACCTTCTGGATAGGATAAATGGTGAATGACACGGAGTGGCGAAACTTGAAAACAGGGAAAAGATTTTTCCTCAAAAGGGCCAGCGACCCTACCTGCACCAAGCTCAATTTGGAGATATTGTTTTAATATATCAATATTGTCTCCGGCAGATTTTAAATTGTCACATAATCGGAACACTTCACCTTGAAATGTTAAACATTCACTTGCATTGTATACTTAAATTAAACTATTAGTGCCTTGAAGAAAGATAAAAATATCGGACAGGGAAAGCAGCATTCAAGGACGACAGTCAACCACAAAACACAAAAACAAACACGCAAACAGACAAACGAAAAGGCAAAAGCAATAATAAATGCAAACGACAACACAAACACAAAAGGGTTGACAATAGGGCTACCGCCTTGGAACGGTCAGTGGCAAAGTAGGCCACTGGGGGTTTAAACCGGTTCTAGGGTGCACCAAACCTCACACTTACCCTACTGTCATCCCATTAAAACAGGACAGTGAAAATAAAGAAATACCCGCCATGATATAATCTCTAACCAACAAGGCAGCATCAATAGGCAATATAAGTAAAACACAAATATGCTTGAAGTTTGCATTAATCCTGCTCAGCAGTTGCTAACACCAGGTGCTAAAAGCATCGATTTACAACCATGCTCAACAAGAGCATGATAGTAAAGGATAACATATCCTAATATATAAATGTTTAATGGTTCCAAATGTATAAACACGTAAACACTAATTGTGGTTAATACATACAATTAAATATACATATCATTAAATCAAATATGGTTTGACAACATGTGATACATAAGGATAACATATCATGTATTGTTAACTGTATGGGTCCAAATGTATTAAACGTAAACACAAACTGTGTTTAATACATAACATTGAACAACACATATGTATATACAATTATGTGATAACTAAGGATAACATATCCTTTATTTTTACTGTATGGTTAAAAATGTATAAAACGTAAACATAAACTGTGTGTAACTCAGTGGCGCCGTTGAGTGTTGAACCCGGATCCTGTGCTTTTAAGTGCACCGCACTGTCCACTACACCGACACTTGACAAAACAAATATAACGGCTTAATATGTCAAACTAGTATAGACATGGAAATATCAGTTTCCAGACTGTAATATTAGTGGGAGGCAGTCACTAAGTCGACCTTGAACTAGAAGTGTGTTCCATCATTCATGAACACTTGCTTCGCCTGCTGACAGTGCTGTTTGCTTATTTCCAATGTTAGGTTGCAGGTTAAGCTGATAAATAGGGCATAACTTTGCCAAAATGAAAGTCAGAGGTATTGCACATGTGTAACAACATTCATTGAGATGAAGATGTGGGTGAAGTTTCATGAACATAATTAAAATACTTTTCAATTGAGGGCCAAGGTTAGGTAGCAGGTTAAAGCATGACGGACGGACGACGACGGACAAAGTGATCGATAAGTGTCTGCTTATCGATCGAAACAACCGAAAAGACGACGGGCGAAATAATGAAAAAAAGGAAAAAATACACATGAAATAATGAAAAATTAAATGTTTAAAATGTTGTCTTTTCGCGTGCCGGTTTTTCGTCTTTTCGTTTTTTCGCCCGGCGTTTTGACTATTTGTCGTCTTTTCGCTCGGCGTTTTTTCGTTATTTCGCTCGGCGTTTTTTACGTCGTTTCGTTATTTCGCCCGGCGTTAGTTCGCTCGGCGTTATTTCGCAGGAAAATAATGAAAAGACGGGATGGCACATATCAGCCACCATATATCTTTGATTATTCTTCTGGTCAGATACTAGTATTGATTTGGGGCTTCTATAAGGGTATATAGCCAGATTGTAAGGTATATTCTGATTGGATTAATTTACCCAAATCATAACAAAACCACATAAAACATCAAAATATTATATTTCCATCATAAAACATGTTGATTTGGGATATTTTGACTGAAATTTGCATTGTTATGGATACAATTGTACTGAGAGTATATTTGCAAAAAGTAAATTTTCTTTACTGCCATTCTGGGGGTGGCTACCTTCAATGAAATATTAGAGGCCGAAAGCATCACATTACCCCCACCCCACCTCCCCCTAACCCCCAACACCACCACCACCACCCCTTCTTCCCTGCTCCCAATCTGCTGGTCATTTTGAGTGTCTCTAATACAGTTCTTTGAAATAAAGTTTTATCATCCGTTTGGATATAGCAATAGGGGTTGTAGGCCAAAAGGCAATAATGAAAGCCTATGGGAAATAGTGGTATATGACCTGAATTCTATCACTAACATCTTGTCACGTATACATATCTAATCACTCAAATACATATATAATCGGCCAAGAGCCGTGGATCAATCGCTCGATTATATATTAAGTGTTTGTCAGTAGCAGTCGGAAGCAGATAAGAAATTATCCTGTTTACCGTCTCATGAAGAGTTTCCGGATTGGTTCAAAATCATAGGGAAGAACCGGATTGTTGATATTTTATATACATATTCAAGGGTACAATTATCTTCGCATTTTCTCAGAGTCGAAACAGGCAGATATTCACAAAATAGGGTTAAAAAGAAGCTTGAAAAAATAATGAAATAGCTATATACGTCGCAGTGTATGACTTCATATAATGCGTCGAAAGTCAGAACGTGTCATGTGACCTAATGCGTTTTGTGACAAGAAAGTAACGACAATGTGACTCAGGTTATATTGCGCGAAAGTAATACATTGCTCCATGCCGGTGAGAAAGTGTCGATTCTTACGGATGGCGGGAGGTATACATGTGTACAAATGTATATATATATATATGGTTTAATAATACTTATGCAAATCGCGGGAGCGACCATAGAGAGAGTACATAGGGTTAATGTTTAGTAATTGTTTGATATCAGTTTTTGAGCGCGTCCATGGCCGTCTACGTCTATAACTTGCTCGTCTCTCAGCGCTGGTTCGATTCCCACTGGAAGCTCGACTTGTCAAATACACACGTTAAATTCGATGTGAAATAGGACACTGCACATTTTAAGGGCTATCATAAATTGCGTTCCATGGGAGTCCATGGGGTATAGGAACCAACATTACTTATGTAACCCTTAAGATAATACTTTAAGGAAGCTCATGGTCAAATTAAGTTGAGCTATGACAATAAGTTTAAGAGATATAGACCTCTAAACACAGCTTACGCGCAGAGCTCGATGTTGACTGGGACGCAGACACTGACGCCGACAACGGGGTGATTACATGCGCTCTCATATTCTTCAAATCGTTGATCGAAAACAATGAATAGTTATTGCTGCTGTATATCATATACCGAATACAGATGAAAATTGAAAAAAGAAAATTGTTTCGCTATTGTTTGCCAATGTGTATGTTTTGCTCCAAATCGCAAGTTATTTTATTCCCAAAATAAAGTTTTAAAACTTATTTTTTATACAGGAGGGAAACATTACAATGCCTGCAGCTACTGTTTCGAACTAGATTTTTTCATAAATTTATAAATTTGATAAATTTAAAGTTTTGAAATTATGTTATGTCCCTGAAATCTTGAAAGCGACAAACAGTAAAACCAAAACTGCATATAACACTCGATAGTCTTCTATAACTTTAAACGACAATTTACAAGCAATAGTGCCTTCATTTATATTTCTATAACTTTAAACGACAATTTACAAGCAATAGTGCCTTCATTTATATTTCTATAACTTTAAACGACAATTTACAAGCAATAGTGCCTTCATTTATATTTTGCTGTTATTAATAACTCAAGATATTTGCTTCACATCTCATTCGTGGCCGAGTGGTTAACGTCTCTGACTTGAAATCACTTGCCCCTCACCGCTCTAGGTTCGATCCCTCAGGGGCCTAGGAATCTTTATGTGAGGAAGTTATCCAGCTGGCTTGCGGAACGTCGGTGGTTCTACCCAGGTGACCGCCCGTGCACGAAAATTTCCCGGAGGGGCACCTGGGGTCTTCCTCCACCAATGGAAGCTGGAAAGTCGCCATATGACCTTAACTGTTGGTGCGACTATAAAATCCAATTCAATTCACATCTCATTCTCTCTCCTTTTTCAAAAGTACAGATGCATCAAATTTATAATGCACACTTTTGTTCATGTCATATTAAAATGTTGTTATATCAAAGAAATCATTAGATTTTCTGAGCATATTCAGTAACAGCTATTTAACTTAATTACAAAATATAGGTTATGTTATATCGTATAAGAGCGGCCAGAAGTTAGCATGATATTCGATATTCGACATTCGATATTCAAACTTGAATATCGAAAAACAAAAAACTCGGGATTCGTTATTCAACAAATAAGTTTTGAACATCGAAAAACAAAAACCTCGAGATTCGTTATTCAACAAAATAAAGTTTTGAATATCGAAAAACAAAACAACTCGAGATTCGTTATTCAACAAATAGATTTTGAATATCGAAAAACAAAAAACTGCAGATTCGTTATTCATCAAATAAAGTTTTCAATATCGGAAAACAAAAGACTGGAGATTTGTTATTCATCAAATAAGTCTTGAATATCGAAAAACAAAAAACTCGAGATTCGTGATTCATCAAATAAGTTTTGAATATCGAAAAAAAAAAAAATCTCGAGATTCATTATTCAACAAATAAGTTTTGAATATCGAAAAAAAAAAAAACTCGAAATTCGTTTTCCAACAAATAGGTTTTGAATATCGAAAAACACAAAACTCGAGATTCGTTATTTAACGATTAGGTTTTAAATATCGAAAAAAAAAACAAGTCGAGATTCGTTATTCAACAAATAGGTTTTGAATATCGAAAAACAAAAAAACGGAGATTCGTTATTCATCAAATGAAGTTTTGAATATCGAAAAACAAAAAACTCGAGATTCGTTATTCATCAAAGAAGATTTTAATATCGAAAAATAAAAACACTCGAGATTCGTTATTCAACAAATAAGTTTTGAATATCGAAAAACAAATAACTGGAGATTCGTTATTCATCAAATAAAGTTTTGAATATCGAAAAACTCGAGATTCGTTATTCATCAAATAAGTTTTGAATATCGAAAAACAAAAACCTCGAGATTCGTTATTCCTCAAGTAAGTTTTGAATATCGAAAAACAAAAAACTCGAGATTCGTTATACAGCAATTTGTTATTCAACAAATAAGTTTTGAATATCGAAAAACAAAAAAATCGAGATTCTTATAAGTGTATTGGCAAATTGTGTGTCAGAAAATATTACGCTCATGTATCTGCCTTGTACTTCAATGAACATTTTAGCAAAACTTTGAATTGTATTTTACGTCATTAAAATTAGCGTATGTTAGGACATATATGATGTTCGATTTTTTTGTGGTTGAGGCAGACCACCACATTTTTTTCTGGGCAGAACCAGTAATATATATCTCCCTCCATCCATAAGAATAGACAGGATCTCACTTGACAAGTTGGCCTCCTAGTGGGATTCAAAACAGCAGCGGTAAAAGGCGAGACAGTTTTAGACGCAGCGTCTTTACTATCCCGGCCATGGAAGCGCTACAGCGTATATCAATGCCTTCAATATTTTTTTTAAATAGTTGCAATAACCTTAGTATGGCCATTAAATAAATCGTTCAAATCATAACATTTTTCTATATTCAAGATAATTGTTCGTAAATACTGTAGACAGACAAATGCATTGCTGCTCTTGCGTAAAAGGTTATTCGAAAGATACTTGGCAATACACATGACATGATATTGAAACCCTGTATCAATATCATCTAGTATAGCCGGCAGCTTCCCAACTAGTCCATCATACTAGAGGGAACCATATTGCACAGTCGAAACAATTGCACAAAAATGGCTTATGCGTTACATAGATAATATTGCCAGTACATAACTTGCGTTGACCATGTTGAAATAGCTACCCAGGAATGCGCCTTGTAAGGCAAATCGGCAATGCAAACATTGCTCATATACTCTCACTATCAACACAAGCGATGGACGTATGGCTCGAAATTCAAAATCAGGTCGATATTCAAAATGTCTCGTTGTACG
Source organism: Cyrtodaria siliqua (assembly GCA_037043455.1). Taxonomy (NCBI): domain Eukaryota; kingdom Metazoa; phylum Mollusca; class Bivalvia; order Adapedonta; family Hiatellidae; genus Cyrtodaria; species Cyrtodaria siliqua. The sequence continues at coordinate 21,408 of JAWPHD010010801.1, read as the reverse complement.
TTTAAAACGAATATCGATTTCAGAGCTAGCACGAAATTCAAACACAGTTCGATATTCAAAATGTCTTTTTGTACGTTTAAAATGAGTATCGATCTCAGACCCAACTCGAAATTCAAACCCATCTCTATATTCAAAATGCCTTGTTGTATGTTTATAACGATTATCGATCGCGGAGCCAGCTCTATATTCAAACCTAGCTCGATGTACAAAATGCCTCTGTGAACAACTGAACATCATCATCAAAATGTTTAACCTAATCTCAGAGCTAGCTCAAAATTCAAAACCAACTCGATATTCAAAATGCCTTGCTATACGTTTGAAACGAATATCGATCTCAGAGCCAACTTTGCATTCAAACCAAGCTATGCACTCAAAATGACTTGGTGTATGTCTAAAACAAATATCGATCTCAGAGCCAGCTCTGCATTCGAACCCAGCTATGCTTTAAAAAAATGACTTGGTGTATGTTTAATACATATATCGATCTCAGAGACAGCTCTGCATTCAAACCCAGGTCGCCATTCAAAATGACTCGGTATACTTTAAAACGAATATAGATCTCTGAGCTAGCTCTGCATACTTACCCAGCTCTGCATTCAAAATGACTTGTTGCATGTTTGAAACGAATATCAATATCAGAGCCAGCACTGTATTCAGACATAACTCTGTAATCAAAATGACATGGTGTACGTTTAAAACGAATATCGATCTCAGAGCCAGCTCTGTATTCAAACCCAGCTCTGTAAGCTCTGGAAATGCCTTGTTGTATGCTTAAAACGAATATTGATCTCAGGGCCAGCTCTGTATTCAAACCCAGCTAACAAAATGTCTTGGTTTTACGTTCAAAACGAATATCGATCTCAGAGCCACCTCTGTATTCAAAGTCTGCTCTGCATTCAAAATTGTTTGGTGTATGTTTAAAACGAATTTTGATCTCAGAGCCTGCTCTGCATCCAATCCCGCCTCTGCATTCAAAATGACTTGGTGCATCTTGGAAACAAATACCGATCTCAGAGCCATCTCTGCATTCAAACCTTTCGTTTAAAGCAACTTGGTGTACGTTGAAAAGGAACAGTTCGAAATTCAAACCCATCTCCGTATTGAAAATGCATTATTGTAGGTTTAAAACGAATTTCGATCTCAGAGCCAGCTCTGTATTCAAACCGAGCTCTGCATTCAAAATGATTTGCTGTATGTTTAAAACGAATATCGATCTCAGAGCCATCTCTGCATTCAAACCCAGCTCTGTATTCAAAATGACTTGGTGCATGTTTAAAATGAATATCGACCACAGAGCCAGCTCTGCATTCAAACCCATGTTTGCTTTCAAAATGACTTGGTGTATGTTTAAAACTCAATAATCACATTTATTTTTGTAACAAATTGAATTTTGTACTGTCGGTACTTTGATCCTAATTGTGATAATTAGCTGCGCAGTAGATCAGTTACGCGCAGATAATTCTACTTCCGGTTCCCTTCATTTCCGGTTTACACAGAATAACAGGTTATTTTCTGGTCATTCTGTTAAAAATTTCATCAAATCTCAGACAATTCAACACCATCGGCGTACTGACAGCAATGTCTGGTAGAGGAAAGGCCCGGAGAGATGCTTTGGCAGTTAAGAGGAAGGCGAAGAGCGCAACATCTGGTTAATAGGAGACCGGGAAGGCGGGCCAGGCGAGCGCCGAACGACCACGGCGGGTCGTGTCTGATGATGAGGTTGAGCGGGTGGGGCTGCTGGATGATGATGGGGAGATGAGCGATGACAGCTCAAAGTCTTTGGGTAAGACTGATTTTGAGGATTCCCTCATAAGGAGTCTGGATTTCGGCAAAACGCCTGGAATGTTAGCCTTAACTGAGGATGGTTTGTCCGAACAGGTCTCGATAAAAATCCAAAAAAATATCTGGGGTAATGAATTCATAAATATGTCTTTGCTACTTGACAACAGCGTATCCATAAAGGAGTCGAACAATTTATTGATGTTAAATAGTGTGGGAAAGATTGAGGTGAGGTCACCCGAGTCAAAGGCCAAAATATTGACTATCAATCAGTGGACTGATGCCTTTTTAATTTTTACCGATGTATATATTCAGAGGTATTCTTCAAAAGCAGCCGAGTTGCTGAAATATATGTCTGTAATTAGAGAGGCGGCAGGCAAGAGGTTACCGTGGTACAAATACGATGAGCAATTCCGAATGAGACTTGGTATCTCCTGCAAGTCTTGGGCCAACATTAATTCCGATTTGTGGATGCGGACAATGACGGTTAATAGTTCAGTTCCAAATGGATCAATTTCTCCAATAGGGTCATCACTTTCTGGAGGCATGATATGCAGGGGTTTTAATAATGGCTTTTGTAAATGGGCCAAATGTCGATTTACACATGCTTGCGAGCTTTGCGGGAGCAAGTTTCATGGCATGTTCCGTTGCGAACAGGGGGCTAGATCAAATACTGGTGCAGGAAGGGGCACGTCTAGTTTTCGGGGCTTCAGGGGCAAAAGATTCAGTTCCGTCTCGAGGGGTTTTGACCAAGGACAAGTTTCAGAGGCAGGTGGTAATTTAAGTTTGTTTTCATTGGGTAAAACCCCCATAAAATTGGTTTCATTAAAAGAAACCCTAAAGTTATATAGCAATCAGCTGGTGGCTAGGGAGTTAGCTAATGGTTTCGAGTTCGGTTTTCCATTGAATTATACTGGTTCCAGATTACCTACACATGCCAAAAACATGCCGTCTGTTAGTGAACATATCGATATTGTTAAAGAAAAAATTGATAAAGAAGTATTTGAGGGCCGAGTTGCGGGTCCTTTTAAGCATAGGCCAGTTTCGACTTTGCGGGTTTCTCCTTTAGGCTTGATTCCAAAACACTCCCCTGGTGAATTCTGTCTTATACATAATTTATCATATCCAGAGTTTTCATTAGTAAATGATAACATAGATCCTAAATTCTGTTCGGTGCAGTATACAAGTTTTGACGAGGCTATTCACATGGTACAGGACATGGGTAGGGGGTGTCTTATGGGGAAAACGGATATTAAGTCGGCATTCAGGTTGCTACCAATGTCACCTGCTGACTTTGATCAACTAGGTTTCATGTTTTAGAACCATTATTATGTGGACAAAATGTTAGCAATGGGTTGTTCCATAAGTTGTTCGTTGTTCGAAAAGTTTTCAACTTTTATCGAATATTTGGTCAAGTATAGAGCATCATTGGGAGATTTAAAATATTATGTGAATGATTTTTTACATGCTGGTCGTAAACATACGGATGACTGCTTAACGATTATGCAAGTATTTTTTTGACATAGCGGACGAAATTGGTGTACCGGTTGCTTCTGAAAAGACAATTTGGCCAACTACAGTGTTGGTGTTTTTGGGTCTGGAAATAGATTCTGAAAATATGTTAGTTCGAATTCCAAAAGATAAAATTTTGGAAATCAGAGAGAAAATCAGGGCTATGCAGTTTGCAAAGAAGACTACTTTACGTGAGATGCAATCTCTTATTGGGGTTCTACATTTTGCCTGTAGAGCCATAGTTCCTGGTAGGCCTTTCATTAGACGGTTAATTAATCAAACGAAAGGGTTGAAAAAGCCATTTCACCGACTACATGTTACTAGAGGTATGAAAGAAGACTTACAAATGTGGAATGAATTTTTTCATAGTTTTAATGGGATTTCGGTTTTTCACGAGAGATTTTGGGTTACAAATGATAATGTTCAGTTGTTCACAGATGCATCCGGTTGCGCGTTTGGCGCCTTTTTTGAAGTAAGATGGATGTATGGCAGTTGGCCAGTTAACTCAGCATATTACTGTGTTGGAAATGTTTCCAATTTTAGTTAGTGTGGTAGTTTGGGGAAATTTTCTCAGAAATAAGAAAATTTTAATTCGTTCAGACAATCAGGCGGTGGTACACATCCTTAATAGTATGACATCAAAGTCAGAGGATGTTATGATAATAGATCGGGCTTTAACTTTGGAATGTTTAAAATTTAACATTGCAATTAAAGCCAAACATATTTCTGGGAAGAAAAACGTGTTAACAGATGCTCTTTCACGCTTGCAGGTACAGACATTTCGTCGGCTAGCTCCATGCGCAGAGCAAGAACCTTATCCTGTGCCGATCCATCTATTCGAAATATTCAATCCGTTGTGAAGGCGATGGTAGCCTCTAGCATTTCTGCTAATACTAAAGCATTGTATAAAGGGGCTATTAAGAAGTTCAAAGAATTTCGGACATGCGATGCTCTTGAAGATAAATGGCCGGTTCAAGTTGACCATGTTACTTGGTTTATTTCATTTTGTTTACAGAAAGGTTTTTCACCGGCATCTGTATCTACTTACATTTCTGCTCTAAGTTTTTTACATAAGCTACATGAATATGCGGATCCAACTGATTGTTTTATTGTCAGGAAAATGCTGGAGGGTTTTAGGCGCTTGAAAGGAAAAAAGGATGCTAGGGCACCCATTACGCAAGGAATTTTACTTCAGATTATCGGGGATCTCGACATAGTGTGCTTTGATAGTTTTGAGGCGGCTCTGTTCAAAACTGCATTTTGCCTTGCATATTTTGGGCTGTTTAGAGTGGGGGAGCTGGTATTTACGGATCAAAAACAGGACGGTTATCCTCTAAGGATTGATGATGTTCTATTTAGTAAATAGAGATCCTTTGTTAGGTTACGGCTTCGGAAATCCAAGAACAATGAGAGTGGGAGTCCTACTTTCCTCCAATTGGGTGCCAAACCGAGTATTACAATATGCCCGGTACATACATTGTTTGAATATATTTCCATAAGGCCAAAGGCAAAGGGCATGTTATTTAGACATGCTAATTTTCGCCCACTTACCAGAAGTCAATTTAGTGGTGTTTTGCAAAAAGTATTGAACTATCTCGGTTTGTCGAATGCACATTTTAAGAGTCATAGCTTCAGGATAGGTAGGGCAACGGATTTGGATATGGATGGGGTTTTCAATGCTTTAATTCAGAACATGGGCAGGTGGCAAAGTACTGCATATAAAAAATATATTCGTTGTTTGTTGTAACGATATGATTGTGTCAACTTGGTTATAAATGTGCAGTAATGGATATATTTTATTTACAGATGTTTATCTGGTAGGCGACTCATTGATTTATTGGGCCGAACATAGGGCTTTGTTCAGGCAGAAGCCACATTTGACTTTGGAAAAAATGGGTGTTAAATTGATTTGGCGGGGATCACGCGGTCTAACTTGGGAAGACAGACCGAATAAGCTCACTTTGCGCCAGGAGCTTCAGTGGATTAGTCTGCAGAGAAGGTCTCCTGCACTGATTGTGTTACATTGCGGAGGCAATGATGTAGTGCGTGTACCAGCACAAAAAATGCTGCGCATGGTAAAGCGAGATTTTGTTTTTTTATTTAGAACCTTTCCAAAGACTAAAGTTGCGTGGTCTGACATTTTGCCACGGTTAAAATGGCAATTGTCATGGCCCGACTCATCGTCTAAAGCGCTGGACGATAAAAGAGTTCGTTTTAATAGGATGGGTCATCAAGCAGCACTGTTGTCATCTAAGGGCAGGGTCATTAAGCATGAAGTCACACTGGATGAACCTGGGTTTTTTCGCCGTGGTGGCTGCCATCTGTCGGATGTGGGTTGTGACATATTCTTAAACTCTTTGCAAGGTGCTATTGAATCCTTCTTAACATCCGACAGCTTAAAGTTCCAGTAAGAGGTCAGCCTAGAATTGGGGGTCAACAGCCTGTTTTTCATAGGCATTCCAACAGTCTGTTTTCGTGGCGGAATTCTGGCAATACGGTAGATTTTACTTGCAGTAAGATCTGGTTTACTAATGTCACTTTGTAGATATTTGGCGGCAAATAAAATTTCGATCTATTTGGCTAGTTCCCAAGTTTCTTGGCAACTTGTGTTTCCTATAGAGCAAATTTTATATTATGCGAATTCTATTATATGAATTCCTTCAAAAAAGCAGTGTATTGTATTGCCGCAGTTTTAGGTGGCCAGCGAGAGCCAATGAGGTTTATAAAGGCCAGAGAGCCAGATATATAAAGAGCCATGTTATATAAAGGCCAGCGAGACACTTAAATATGAGGCCAGCGAGCCATTTGGTTATATAAAGGCCAGCGAGCCAGTTTGTTATATAAAGGCCAGCGAGCCAGTTTGTTATATAAAGGCCAGCGAGCCACTTAGTTACATAAAGGTTAGCGAGCCTATTAGTTATTTAAAGGCCAGCGAGCCACTTAGTTATTTAAAGGCCAGCGATCCATTTAGTTTTAAAGGCCAGCGAGCCAATTTCATTATAGGCAATACAAAGAGCTGCCGGGATAACCGCTTGGATTCCGCCTCGCTTCAATACATGTAGGGCTGTAACCATATCTGCCAAACAAAATGTTGATTTTATAATGTGTTGACTAATTGGGTAAAGTTATGAAAAGATAATGTTGTTTGTTCAGTATTTTAATTCTTGAATATTTGAGAATATTCCAGAATGCGAAGGTGCGTTGTTTCGTTACAATTTGATATCATAAAATAAATATCGATCTCAGAGTCAGCTCTGCATTTAAAATGACTTGGTGCATGTTTAAAACGAATATCGATCTCATTGCCAGCTCTGCATTCAAACCCATGACTGTTCTCAAAATGACTTGGTGTATGTTTAAAACGAATATCGATATCAGAGACAGCTCTGCATTCAAACCCAGATCTGCATTCAAAATGACTTGGTGCATGCTTAAAACGAATATCGATCTCAGAGCCAGCTCTATATTCAAACCTATCACTGCATTCAAAATGACTCCTAGGTCTCATGGTCTTAGGCGTAATGGTAACATCAAACGTAAATCGCGTGTAATTTTGTCTGTTGCTGATTTACATACTATTTTTAAACAGTCTGGAAAGCACTCTATGCTTTCACGGCTTACCTCTTTGTCTATTTCTTCACTAAAGTTGATCGACGAGGAAGCCGACAACATTTTCATTCGTACAGATCCCTTGTATAACACTGCTTCCATAGTTCAAAGCTACACACAACATGTTCTCCGACCCCATATTGACAAGGAGTCTGATCACGTCAGGCATTTTCTAAAACTACTATATATTAATAACGGTATTGATTTCATTGACATTCCTAGTATTTTTCGGGATACTCATGTAATTGATTCTATCCCAAAATATTTCAAAAAATCCGAAAGTCCTGTAATTTGTTATAAGTATAAAAAGCCTATTAGAAATATTATTTTCAACTACAACAAAATAGTTTCTGACCTTGATATAGTACATACTACTCCTAAGGAATGTGAATGCAACACATCAAAATTTTGCTATGCTCCAGCAGGTCATGTCATCACTGGTAATTTTGATATTGTTGATAAACGTATTCGGCATTTGTTTTCGAAAGGTCCTAAATATAGATTACCTTCAACTATTGATTTTAATGCCTGTCGTGCCCAGATCGCCCACTCCATTGAAGATTTTAGTATAAAATGGTGTCGTAGAGAACATGCGGACCCAAACTCGCTTTCTACTTGGAAAAAGTCTATTCTTAAAATTATAGATACACGTATTAACTTTTATAATGCTAATCCCTCCTTACTACCTCCGAGACCTAGGTTTTCCTTTCGTAATCTAAAATCGGGAATTCAGGAATTTCATAATAAATTTGTTTTAGTTCCTGCAGATAAAGCAGCTAATAATTTAATTATTGTTTGACGTCTACATTACGTCAATGTTTTATCTCTGGAACTCGGCAGCACCAATTCGTATACTCCAGTTAATTCTACTGAGGATGATGTTGTTTCCGCACATATCACTCGGTGCACTACTCTCAAGGCTGGTGTAAACGATAAGCAAAATAAACAGCCTACCATGTACTGGATTCCTAAATTACATAAAAATCCATATAAGGCTCGCTTTATTTCTAATTCTAGTGCCTGCACCACAACAAACATCTCCAAACTTTTAACTTCTTGTCTTACTGCCGTTAAAGATCACGTTAAACTATATTGTGATAAAACTTATGAAAACTCTGGGATTAATTTATTTTGGTCTATAAAAAATTCAGGAGACGTTCTTGATAAAATTTTCAATAAAGGTCAAATTTCTTTAGTAAGTACTTATGACTTCTCGACACTATATACAACCTTACCACATCATCTTATAAAAGACAAGCTAATTTCTCTTATTCAAAAAACATTCGCTAGAGAAAATACAACATTTTTGGCATGTAATAATATTAAAGCGTTTTTCACTCACGGCAGTTTAGACAATTATACTATGTGGACTTGCTATGAAGTTTGTGAAGCACTCATCTGTCTATTAGATAATATTTTCGTCAGGTATGGTACCACCGTTTACAGACAAATTGTTGGTATCCCTATGGGTACGAACTGTGCACCACTTGTCGCAGATTTGTTTTTATTTTGCTATGAAAGGGATTTCATGTTGAGTCTTTCACCAGATACCCAGGCAGATGTTATTGAAGCTTTTAATGACACCTCTCGGTATCTGGATGACATACTGAACATTGACAACCCTTTCTTTCCAACTATGGTTCATAATATTTATCCTAAAGAACTTCGGCTTAATAAAGAAAATATATCTAATAATAACGCTTCTTTTCTTGATTTAGTTCTCTCGATTGAAAATGGTAAAATAATTAGCAAAATCTATGACAAGAGAGATGATTTTAATTTCGACATTGTTAATTATCCCCACTTGGATGGGGATGTTCCCCGAGCAACTTCTTATGGGGTTTATCTGTCTCAACTTATTCGTTTTTCTAGAGCTTGTACTCGAGTTGAGGATTTTAATATTCGTAATCTTTGTATAACTAAAAAGTTACTCAATCAGGGTTACCGTTACCATAAACTTCGTAAAACCTTTGCAAAATTTTATTATCGTAACCCTGATCTTCTTTCCAAATATAAATGTAATTTAAGGACTCTTCTGCGACAAGACTATCACAACCTGACTTCTATGGTGATGTGATTTATAAACTTCGTAAGATTCTTGGCCATAATCACTTTCATACTATCTTTGTTAAACTTGTTAAAACGTTTATCAAAAGAGGTTATGACCCTATCATTTTGCAACGTACTGCATGCTCGGTGGTGGACCCGTTTACAGTTCGCCACTATGCTTTCCTCTTTAATTGTACGATAAACGGACAGGCTGTGGACCCTATGATGACGCCTACCTAAAGCCCATTGGGACGGTGGCGTTTGATGTTTGTCCTTGATCTTTCTTGTCGTGCCCTTAATGGTGTATTCTCTTACTGGTCTGGCTTCTGCCAAGTCATTGAGAACTTTCATTGTGGCTTTCTAGGCTATTGTTTGTTTGTATTATATTTACACGAGCATATTTGTGTTTTACTTATATTGCCTATTGATGCTGCCTTGTTGGTTAGAGATTAGATCATGACGGGGATTTCTTTATTTACACTGTCTTGTTTTAATGGGATGACAGTAGGGTAAGTGTGAGGTTTGGTGCACCCTAGAACCGGTTTAAACCCCCAGTGGCCTACTTTGCCACTGACCGTTCTAAGGCGGTAGCCCTATTGTCAACCCTTTTGTGTTTGTGATGTCGTTTGCATTTTTTATTAATTTTGCCCTTTCGTTTGTCTGTTTGCGTGTTTGTTTTTGTGTTTTGTGGTTGACTGTCGTCCTTGAATGCTGCGTTCCCTGTCCGATATTTCTATCCTTCTTTATTTGCACAATTGTGTTGTTTGTGCCGTGTGGCGACCGTAAAATGTCTCCCCGTACATCCAATCAGTATTGTTATTTTTACATCCTACAGGGATTGTATGACATTCATTGATCCAGTTTTCCTTAAACACGTGTGTTTCATATACCACGTTGAAGGTTTTGTGCTCATCGACATTTTGGCCCATTTTATTAGGGTTTTCCTTAACTTTCCTCATTATCTTGCATTAGACAATGACGTGAGTTTTGGACCTCTTTTAACAGTCCGTAAGTTTACTAATATTATTTCTTATGGATCTTTGATACGATTTTATTTCGTATCTCTAATAAATACTTATTGGCCCTTATTTCGCTTTTCACAGAATGGTATTACTCTCCATAAAAACAATTATGAGTCTTTTAGCTAAAACTTTAAAAATAAATCGTTCACCTCTTCGGTTACACTCTGCGTCAACTATACAAATTCCACAAAATAACTCTTCATTTCTTAGAACTAAACCATATGTACGCCTTACACCTTTAAATCTTTATTCGGCAACCTCGTTTCATGTTCCTTCTAATAATATTACTAGGATTTTTAATAATGGCTCAAAAGTTTCCGTAACTCCTCTAGGATCACCTGTTTTGAGGAAATACCATATAAAGTCTCCTTTCAGAAATCATTTAGTTCATTCAAGACGCAGGGTGTTTCCCTCTATTTATAAGTGCAATGCTAAGAGGTGCAGTTGTTGCAATTATTTATCGTGCAAGTCCACCATTAAACCAGCTGGTAATGGTAGATTGTTTAATTTATGTCTAGCTTCAAATGTTGATTGACGTACTACTCACGTCATTTATGTTCTGACTTGAAATGCACCACTTTGCGGTATACAATATGTTGGACAAACAGGTCGATCCCTAAAAGTTCGATTTCGTGAACACAAATATAATGCAAGTAATCTTAAAAAGTTAAAAAATTACTTGTACCAACACTTTCGTCAGTCAGGTCATAATTTTAATTACGTAACTGTTCAACCGGTTGAATATTTATTTTTTGATAATGATGCTACTAAAAGCTTCAAAATAAAAGCTAGACATATTGCAGAACTTAAGTGGATGAAAAACTTACAGACACCTTATCCACTCGGCCTTAATGACAATATTTATCAAGAAGGAAATATTTCTAAAGATCCTAATATTGACATTTTTTCTATATTTTCTATTCGAAAGCGTAAATCTAGGTCTCATGGTCTTAGGCGTAATGGTAACATCAAACGTAAATCGCGTGTAATTTTGTCTGTTGCTGATTTACATACTATTTTTAAAAGTCTGGAAAGCACTCTATGCTTTCACGGCTTACCTCTTTGTCTATTTCTTCACTAAAGTTGATCGACGAGGAAGCCGACAACATTTTCATTCTTACAGATCCCTTGTATAACACTGCTTCCATAGTTCAAAGCTACACACAACATGTTCTCCGACCCCATATTGACAAGGAGTCTGATCACGTCAGGCATTTTCTAAAACTACTATATATTAATAAAGGTATTGATTTCATTGACATGCCTAGTATTTTTCGGGATACTCATGTAATTGATTCTATCCCGAAATATTTAAAAAATTCCGAAAGTCCTGTAATTTGTTATAAGTATAAAAAGCCTATTAGAAATATTATTTTCAACTACAACAAAATAGTTTCTGACCTTGATATAGTACATAATACTCCTAAGGAATGTGAATGCAACACATCAAAATTTTGCTATGCTCCAGCAGGTCATGTCATCACTGGTAATGTTGATATTGTTGATAAACGTATTCGGCATTTGTTTTCGAAAGGTCCTAAATATAGATTACCTTCAACTATTGATTTTAATGCCTGTCGTGCCCAGATCGCCCACTCCCTCGAAGATTTTAGTATAAAATGGTGTCGTAGAGAACATGCGGACCCAAACTCGCTTTCTACTTGGAAAAAGTCTATTCTTAAAATTATAGATACACGTATTAACTTTTATAATGCTAATCCCTCCTTACTACCTCCGAGACCTAGGTTTTCCTTTCGTAATCTAAAATCGGGAATTCAGGAATTTCATAATAAATTTGTTTTAGTTCCTGCAGATAAAGCAGCTAATAATGTAATTATTGTTTGACGCATACATTACGTCAATGTTTTATCTCTGGAACTCGGCAGCAACAATTCGTATACTCCAGTTAATTCTACTGAGGATGATGTTGTTTCCGCACATATCACTCGGTACACTACTTTCAAGGCTGATGTAAACGATAAGCAAAATAAACTGCCTACCATGTCCTGGATTCCTAAATTACATAAAAATCCATATAAGGCTCGCTTTATTTCTAATTCTAGTGCCTGCACCACAACAAACATCTCCAAACTTTTAACTTCTTGTCTTACTGCCGTTAAAGATCACGTTAAACTATATTGTGATAAAACTTATGAAAACTCTGGGATTAATTTATTTTGGTCTATAAAAAATTCAGGAGACGTTCTTGATAAAATTTTCAATAAAGGTCAAGTTTCTTCAATAAGTACTTATGACTTCTCGACACTATATACAACCTTACCACATCATCTTATTAAAGACAAGCTAATTTCTCTTATTCAAAAAACATTCGCTAGAGAAAATACAACATTTTTGGCATGTAATAATATTAAAGCGTTTTTCACTAACGGCAGTTTAGACAATTATACTATGTGGACTTGCTATGAAGTTTGTGAAGCACTCATCTTCCTATTAGATAATATTTTCGTCAGGTATTGTACCACCGTTTATAGACAAATTGTTGGTATCCCTATGGGTACGAACTGTGCACCACTTGTCGCAGATTTGTTTTTATTTTGCTATGAAAGGGATTTCATGTTGAGTCTTTCACCAGATACCCAGGCAGATGTTATTGAAGCTTTTAATGATACCTCTCGGTATCTGGATGACATACTGAACATTGACAACCCTTTCTTTCCAACTATGGTTCATAATATTTATCCTAAAGAACTTCGGCTTAATAAAGAAAATATATCTAATAATAACGCTTCTTTTCTTGATTAAGATCTCTCGATTGAAAATGGTAAAATAATTAGCAAAATCTATGACAAGAGAGATGATTTTAATTTTTACATTGTTAGTTATCCCCACTTGGATGGGGATGTTCCCCGAGCAACTTCTTATGGGGTTTATCTGTCTCAACTTATTCGTTTTTCTAGAGCTTGTACTCGAGTTGAGGATTTTAATATTCGTAATCTTTGTATAACTAAAAAGTTACTCAATCAGGGTTACCGTTACCATAAACTTCGTAAAACCTTTGCAAAATGTTATTATCGTAACCCTGATCTTCCTTCCAAATATAAATGTAATTTAAGGACTCTTCTGCGACAAGGACTATCACAACCTGACTTCTATGGTGATGTGATTTATAAACTTCGTAAGATTCTTGGTCATGATCACTTTCATACTATCTTTGTTAAACTTGTTAAAAAGTTTATCAAAAGAGGTTATGACCCTATCATTTTGCAACGTACTGCATGCTTGGTGGTGGACCCTTTTACAGTTCGCCACTATGCTTTCCTCTTTAATTGTACGATGACCGGACAGGCTGTGGACCCTATGATGACGCCTACCTAAAGCCCATTGGGACGGTGGCGTTTGATGTTTGTCCATGATCTTTCTTGTCGTGCCCTTAATGGTGTATTCTCTTACTGCTCTGGCTTCTGCCAAGTCATTGTGGCTTTCTATGCTATTGGTTGTTTGTATTATATTTACACGAGCATATTTGTGTTTTACTTATATTGCCTATTGATGCTGCCTTGTTGGTTAGAGATTAGATCATGGCGGGGATTTATTTATTTACACAGTCTTGTTTTAATGGGATGACAGTAGGGTAAGTGTGAGGTTTGGTGCACCCTAAAACCGGTTTAAACCCCTAGTGGCCTACTTTGCCACTGACCGTTCCAAGGCGGTAGCCCTATTGTCAACCCTTTTGTGTTTGTGATGTCGTTTGCATTTTTTATTAATTTTGCCTTTTCGTTTGTCTGTTTGCGTGTTTGTTTTTGTGTTTTGTGGTTGACTGTCGTCCTTGAATGCTGCGTTCCCTGTCCGATATTTCTATCCTTCTTGGTTTACGTTTAAAACGAATATCGATCTCAGAGCCAGCTCTGTATTCAAACCCAGCTCTGCATTCAAAATGACATGATGCACGTTTAAAACGAATATCGATCTCAGAGCCAGCTCTGTATTCAAACCCAACACTGCATTCAAAATGAATCGGTGTATGCTTAAAACGAATATAGATCTCTGAACCAGCTCTGCATTCTTACCCAAATGACTTGGTGCATGTTTGGAACGATTATCGATCTCAGAGCCAGTTCTGTATTCAAACCCAATTTTGCATTCAAAATTATTTGGTGTACGTTTAAAATGAATATCGATCTCAGAGCCAGCTCTGCATTCAAACCCATGTTTGCTTTCAAGATGACTTGGTGTATGTTTAGAACAAATATCCATCTCAGAGCCTGCTCTGCATTCAAAATGACTTGGTGCATGTTTAAAACGAATATCGATCTCAGAGCAAGCTCTGCATTCAAAATGACTTGGTTTACGTTTAACACGAATATCTATCTCAGAGCCAGCTTTGTATTCAAACCCAGTTCTTCATTCAAAATGACTTGGCTTACGTTTAAACCGTATATCGATCTCATAGCCAGCTCTGCATTCAAAATGACTTAGTCCATGTTTAAAACGAAGATCGATCTCAGAGCCAGGTCTGTATTCAAACCCAACACTGCATTCAAAATGACTCGGTGTATGTTTAAAACGAATATCGACCTCTGAGCTAGCTCTACATTCGAACCCAACACTGCATTCAATATGACTCGGTGAATGCTTAAAATGAATATCGATCTCAGAGCCAGCTCTGCATTCATACCCAGCTCTGCATTCCAAATGACTTGTTGCATGTTTAAAACAAATATCGATCTAAGAGCCAGTTCTGTATTCAAGCACATCACTGCATTCAAAATAACTTGGTTTACGTTAAAAACAAACATCTATCTCAGAGCCGGCTCAATATTCAAACACAGCTCTGCATTCAAAATGATATAGGTGTATGTTTAAAACGAATATCGATCTCAGAGCCAGGTCTGCAATCAAAATGACTTAATGCATGTTTAAACTCAGAGCCAGTTCTGTATTCAAACCCAACACTACATTCAAAATGACTCGGTGTATGTTTAAAACGAATATCGATCTCTGAGCCAGCTCTGCATTCGAACCCAGCTTTGCATTTAAAATGAATTGGTGTATGTTTAAAACGAATATCGATCTCAGAGCCAGCTCTGTATTCAAACGAGCTCTTCAATCAAAATGACTTGGTGCATGTTTAAAACAAATATCGATCTCAGACCCATCTCTGTATTCAAACCCATCTATGCATTCAAAATGACTTGGTGTATGTTTAAAACGATGATCGATCTCAGAGCCAGCTCTGCATTAAAACTCAGCTCTGCATTTAAATGACTTCTGATAGAAATTTAACCGAATATCGATCTCAGAGCCAGCTCTGTATTTAAACCCAACTATGTATTCAAAATGCATTTGTGTACGTTTAAAACGAATATTAATCTCAGAGCCAACTCGAAAATCAAACCCAGCTGTTTTTCAGTATGCCTTCTTAGACGTTTAACCGAATATCGATCTCAGAGCTAGCTCGAAATTGAAAACCCAGCTCGATCTTGAATGTCGATCTACGATCTTCGATCTAACTTCCAACTTCACACAGCTTGTTCGAGACTAGAATACACGTAACAAAGCGTAGCAAAGAAATCAGAGGCAGGCCGGACGATCGAGGCTAATCATTGCGGTGTAAATCTGAGTTAATTAAAACATGACGTTATCTCGAATGGTTTTATGATTCTTAGATTTTAAATCGACATACTTATGTCACATAATCGATAAACTGTACATAGCTTGAAATAAATTGCTCGTGTATATCAGATAAATATCTCGCGTAATACAGATACTACTCATTACGTCGAGTACATTTATATTAAAAAATGTTATTTGTTTTGTTTAAACGCGATATAAATAAAATAAAAACATGTCAAGTTCACTAAAAACGAGTTATTGTAAAATAAAAAACCATTTCAAAGTATTTGTATGAAAGCGCATAGGGACCCCCCTAATAATTGTTTGTTCATGACATATACATTTCGTTTTAACGTCTTATTATAAAGTACTTGTAGAATATTTTCCTCGACGTTTGCTACTTTATATGGATATAACATCAACATTTTACTTGTAACACGCCAAAACCGGAGTCGTGATATATTTTATTGTACGTATTGCGTAATATAATAATTCAACGGAAATGTTAAATCGAGAAAAACGTAGTTGTTTACGATATAAATATTACACCAACCTCAATGAAAAGCATATGTGAATAATGATTTTAAAAGTATATAAGATTCTTATGGTATGTATACAGCGTAAATAGTTCTTATGGTCTGTATACAGTTTATAAGGTTTTTACGGTTTGTATACAGTGTATACATTACATTAAGCGATGTGAAAGCTTATATTAGCAGGATTAGCATGATCTTTCTTGTCGATCCCTTAATGGTGTATTCTCTTACTGCTCTGGCTTCTGCCAAATCACTGAGTACCTTCATTGTGGCTTTCTATGCTATTGTTTTTTTGTATTATATTTACACGAGCATATTTGTGTTTTACTTATATTGCCTATCGATGCTGCCTTGTTGGTTAGAGATAAGATCATGGCGGGGATTTATTTATTTACACTGTCCTGTTTTAATGGGATGACAGTAGGGTACGTGTAAGGTTTAGCCCTAGAACCGGTTTAAACCCCCAGTGGCCTACTTTGCCCCTGACCGTTCCAAGGCGGTAGCCCTATTGTCAACCATTTTGTGTTTGTGGTGTCGTTTACTTTTATTAATTACTTTTGCCTTCTTGTTTGTCTGTTTCCATGTTTGTTTCTGTGTTTTGTGGTTGACTGCCTCCTTGAATGCTACTTTCCCTGTCCGATCTTTTTTCATTTCTTTATAAAGGATATTTCGAGAATAAGCAATATATAGAGTCTGGCCTAAGCGAGTTGGCCTATTCAAACACCGAGATGGGGGTAGCCTGTCGAGGTGTTTAAATAACCAACGGGCTGAGACAGACCCTATCTTTTTTGTAGCATGGTGTACTTAGTAACAATGTGATGTCATAGTGACCGTTATCTAAATTCCAATATCCCGTAGTTGTAGTACGGTATAGCCACGCCCCTTTAGTTACCCTAAATTAAACGATTTATTGTTCTGCATTCATCATAGGAAATGTCACCGACCATGCTACAAAACATGTTTGAAAACATTTTTTACTGAATATGCAAACATTTAAGCCGAAATTAAGGTTTTATTTCATATTCCCGGCAAACACCGTTTGCGCTTCTTGGAGAAGTGGTTGGAGGGGTATGAAATGTAATACTCGGACCACGTAATGAGGTTCTTATGGTCTGCACACAGAATATAAGATTCTTATGGTCTGTACAAAGTGTATAAAACTCTTATGCCCTGTAAACAGTGTATAAGATTCCTATGGTCTGTATACAGTGTATATGGTTCTTATGGTCTGTATACAGTGTATATGGTTCTTATGGTCTGTATACAGTGTATATGGTTATTATGGTCTGTATACAGTGTATATGGTTATTATGGTCTGTATACTGTGTACAAATAAGGTTCTTTTAGTCTGTATACAACGTATAAGGTAATGATTGTCTGTTTACAGTGTATAATGCTTTTATGGCATATATACCGTGTTTAAAGTTCTTATGGCCTGTATACAGTGTATAATGTTCGAATGGTCTGTATACAGTGTATCAAGTTCTTATGGCCTATATGTAGTGGGGCAGATTGGTGACATATACTGGTAAAATTGTGCATTTTGTGACCAAAGCACCAAATTGACACATAGCTAGACAATACTCTACTAAACATTTTTGGCTATGGACCGACGTCAGATTTTGGAAAATGGCTGCCATTTTGGAAATCGCCGCCAAATATTTCATAAGGAATTAATGAATCCCATAATTAATTGGTTTCATCAAAACTTGTTATTGTAGATACACTAAATTCAAGACATTGATAGACAATAAAACATGCAATATAATTTGGGTCATTTATTTCTTCAAAACGGTCGACATTTTCAAAATGGCCTTAAAAAATGTTGTGTGTGGTTTTTTTTCCAGAAAACAATCAAAGTGTTGATGTGTCTTACCAAGCTGTTGTCTTGATATATTTATGGGTATGTCTATACTTCAATAAATAGTTGTTAGATTATGCTGATACACCCCTGTGCTTCAGGGGTTAGGGGTTTTACACATGTATGCATACTATGCCAACACAGTTTGTCTTAATTGTCTTTAGCCTTAAGCATTTCTGAAGTGTGTTTAAGTTTCAGCTCATCTTTATTAGCGGCTTTTAGTTTATAATAACTCGTAAGTATACATCCAGTGACTTGATAAAACACTATTAAAGGGATACACAGCAATCGTGAACTGTTTATCAAGCATTCAACTTGATTAATCCGATATCAATTTGACTGTAAAACTTCTTGCATATACTTAAAAACAATGCAGACGTTTTAAATTGTTTGTGGTTATTCTATTACAAGTTTTAATATATTATTGGTGCAATATATTCCCCAATGAGCAATATGTAAAACTAATTCCCAATGAGCAATATGCAAAACTAATTTGCTTTGAACTGATTTTAAAACATTGAGATGAAGTAGCAAAACTAAGGGGATAACGCAGGTTATAAAAACAAATCAAGCTTGCCGAGTATTCTAAACGCTTGGAGAAAAAATAAAGCAAAGGATACTTAAACAATATTTCTCATCTCCGATTTATCGGAGTTAGATTTAATTACGACCTTAAATTACATTTGTTGATTTAATAAACAATATTAACAAGACACCATCAGAAAACAAAATAAAAAAGAAGTTTGTTATATACACACACTCAAATGTAATAATTGGTCATATCATTTGAACATTTTCTGTATGAGAGCTAACATTAAATTTAGTCTAATCTTAATGGTCTATGATCTGAATGGTACAGTTTTTCTTAATCACAGTCACAGTACACAACATCCCATTTTTAAAAGACTGTATACATCATTCCTGCTTTGACACATCGTTTGCAACACACTTGTCTCTTTGAAATAAGTTCCATGCAAACGCTGAGGCCTGTGGTAGTGTTATCGAGAATGGCTTCAACATATCCTCTTCCATCCCCAGACACTGGATGTGGGAATTTCACAGGCAATGTCTCCAACAATGTCCAATTACAACCTATTAAACAACTCGGGAGGTGTGCTTGAAAAGAGCTACAGCAATTGGTGACATGGTCTTGTTGTATCTTGGAACCATAGAACGTCAACAATATTTTGCGACATGAATATGCACTTCCTCTTGTCATACATTTTTCAACAAGCACACCTTTTTGAATTGGAAAGCTTGTGCAACATCAACATAGTATTTCCAGATTTTTTCTCTTTTAGCAAATGGAGATATTTCATTACATCTAGTAAGTGTGAATAGCAACTATTCGTCTTGGTTTATATGAACTAATAAATAGGCAATACAGTGTGCAACGAAGAACCTAAAGTGATTCCTAGCTCCTAAAACTAACCCATAGCTCATCTAACTGTATTTACTGTACCATTGCTATAACGTGTACTACAACGTCTGTGTCTACTGTATATAGCTTTAATGAAGTATTGTTTGGCATATGTAACATGCAACACACGCATCGTATAGTATCATCTTAGAGAAATGATCGAGATCAGTCTCAGATTCTCATTGTCTGATACAAGACACAACTTTTTATTGAACATATTTTTAGTTTCTCTTCTATCGCAACCGATTGCTATGCCAGTTAACTAGAGCTCTGACTTTGTTTTGCATGATGGCCATCACCTACTAAACCTTCTGCAAGTGACATGCAACAATGTGTAAAAGAACTTGCTAATCATACTTACTAATGTTTTGCAAGCAGTAAAAGACATTTTAAGGCAGCTCGTATAGTCTGATTAAAGTAAAATAATTAACCCAAAGTTAGAAAAGAATGGTGAGACACCCTAATCCACCGTTAATCAGAACCTAATAGGATACATATATATGCGAGAAGAGAAAGCAAGTTATAGAATATGTTGTAAGTTGGTGACCACTGAGGAAAGAAAATATGTTCTGGTTTATCTGTTTAAAGACAGACTTGGCCCTTAATGGTTTATTCTCTTGTTGCTCTGGCTTCTGCCAAGTCATTGAGTACCTTCATTGTGGCTTTCTAGGCTATTGTTTTTTTATATTATATTTACACGAGCATATTTGTGTTTTACTTATATTGCCTATTGATGCTGCCTTGTTGGTTAGAGATTAGATCATGGCGGGGATTTCTTTATTTACACTGTCCTGTTTTAATGGGATGACAGTAGGGTAAGTGTGAGGTTTGGTGCACCCTAGAAACGGTTTAAACCTCCAATGGCCTTTGTTGCCACTGACCGATCCAAGGCGGTAACCCTATTGTCAACCCTTTTGTGTTTGTGATGTCGTTTGCATTTTTTATTACTTTTGCCTCCTCGTTTGTCTGTTTGCGTGTTTGTTTTTGTGATTTGTGGTTGACTGTCGTCCTTGAATGCTGCTTTCCCTGTCCGATATTTTTATATTTCTTTCTGTTACAAAAGTGTCATGCAAAGCATGACATCATTTACCTATTTGTTGAGCAAATTCTGTCACACGAGAGTCGTATATGTAACGTAAGTCAAGTACCGGTAAATCCTCAATATTGTCCTTGAATATATTTTCTAATTCCTCTACCGTGTCATTCAAACTGTCTAACGAACATCTTTAACGTGTTCATGATGGAAAAGATCAGAGTCCTTTGATAGACAGCGCCTGATGAATCATTGCAATAACTGAACTTAACAGATAACAAAGAGCAGTCTGGTTCAGAGATCATCCAATATGGAAGTTGCGATGTGTTTACAGCACCTACTGCACCTTCATCTTCTTTTACAATCTTATATTTCTGCTTGTGAGCTAGTTCGTTGGGTATTGATGAGACAAAACTAATGAAGTTTATCACACACACACAGATGACTAATTTTAAGATTTAAAGTGAAACAGTACTGCAATTGCAAACTTTTGGTTTCTCTTTTTGATCATCATGTGTAATACTCACTGGTCTAAGGCATGCCTTGTTCGCACTTCAAATAACTGTAAGGCCGGTTTACCATACGTATGGTAATCACGTGCTGAGTATTCCCTAATGCATGTGTTTATTTCAGAAAGGAATCAACATTATGCAGTGTCATAATACACTGGTCTATCTATAGTCTTCAAACAAGTCTCAGATTGTTTTAAATGCCTCCATTTTAAATACGAAAGCGTCAACGCAAAATGCCATTATGATCTTCACATTGGGTTTCAAGCCAATTTCATTGATTCTGCTCGGCAACTATATAGTTTAGTCGCAGTTAACCCGTTAGCACAAAATGACTTCGCCTTTAGGTTTTGTTTACTTGTTTTGTCTTGTAAATAAGGTTTACCAAGTCAATGTATTTTAGGGTTTGAAAAATATGTTTTATAATAAACCGATAGTTTCTGATAAGAACTTAAGTTTAGTTACCTTCAGAAATTCCAAACGCTGGAGAAAACATAGAGTCAA